>VDFB02349047.1:0-23926 GCA_007258455.2 Sequoia sempervirens | reverse complement strand
GACTCCCCTGGATTGCGTTGTACAATGGGGCTAGTGTGGTGGATGACACTCCGAGTCAAGGATGTGATTGCCTGCAAAGTCTCTACATCAGCACTCTCCTTTGCAACTACCGGCATCGCAATTTGCTCACAAGGCAGCCTAGCGAGAGGTCGTCTCCCCACAATCATGTAGGATCCGTGCACCGAGGCCTATCACATCTTGACCCCCACCTCTCCCCACGAAACTCCTTCCTTATCAAAATAATTAGGAGTTTGGTTCAATACAAACTCACCAGTGTAATTTCCTAAGAAAATATTGGGGACACCATGATTCATTGCGGTGGGTAATCAAAGACCATATACCATCTGTCATAAAAACGGTTCCTAATCTCTAGGTGGTGGCACCAATGGATAGGAAACCTTTTTGCATTGAGGGTGAGATTTTGATTTGTTCTAGGGTCAGTGAATAGAGAGCACAAATCGCCTTTAGTAATCTTTAAATCTTTAACTTGTTTATATGATAATTTATCTGCATAATATGCCCTCGATGTTTGCCTCCTATTTTTCCATCCAGATATTTGTTGGGTAATTGCATCCACATTTTTTAACAAATCCTTCAATGAATTTGCTAGATGTATCCTTTCTGTGGTTGAAGAATTTTGATCACTCAACCTACTAATAAGATCCTCAACTTCTTTTCTATTGTTTTCAATTTCACTCCTCAAATTTTCTTGAGTGCCAGGAGGGTATTGAGAGAATGGTGGGGGAGGTTGATTTTGTGGTTGAGGTTGATTTGGTTGAGGTTGATTTGGTTGAGGATTTTCCTCCTCTTGTTGATGATTTACTACAAATTAAAAAAAAAAATCATTTCTAAACTAAAACAAATAAAATCAATTTAAAACTAACAAATTCAAAACAAATACCAAACAATACTTACCTCTTGCATCTTTTCATCGTCGTGGCGCCATATTTGTGAAGAAATCCAATTGCTCTTGATGAATTTTGACCTCTCCAAAAACGCGAGCGCGTATGACAGGGTTTTTGGCTGCGGGCGGAGCTAAAACACAACAAAAAGGAAATGAGAAATGATTTTGAGTTTGCTTTTTTTTTTTTGCTTTAAAAGCTCAAAACGCGTTCGCGTTATAACGCGAACGCGTTTTGAGCTTTTTTTTTCTTTTTTGGCCACAAAAGTGCGACCATCTTGGTGCACTTACCCTCATCTCTTTTGGATTAAGTGGTTGCTTATAATTAAGTTCATCAAAGTTTTTTGTGTAATTTATTGTCTTTTGTTCTAAAGTGGTTGAGGTGGATGCTTTTGAAGGGTCTTTCAGATTTTTTGTTGGCATTACCGCTTTTTCTTTTCCCTTTTCAAAGTCTTTGTTTGTGATCTTGTATTCTCCCATGAATGTTGGTGTGAAATCTAAGGAACCCAAATCATCTTCTAATAGTTTTGTGACTTCCTCAATGTATTTTTCTTTGTCTTTCTATTGCATGGGTTCTACTTGTGTGGTTGGTGTTAATGTTTTCAAAGGGTTTTCTTTATTTTTCTAAATGTTCAAACAACTATTTGGGTCAGGGTTAGCTTCGAGTGTGTACACTTTATTGTTATATATGCACTTAATTTTATGATGAAGAGTAAAAGGCACCCCATCCATTGCATGAATCCACGATATGCCTAAAAGGAGATTATATGAAATATCGTGAGGCATAACATGGATTGGTGTTTCTAATGTGGCCTTTCCAGCTATGATAGGCAAAGTGATCACACCAAGTGGTTGTTTTCCTACATTGTCAAATCCCTTAATAGATAAAGAATTAGGTTGAATTTTTTATTTATCCATGCCAAGCCTATCGAAAAGGGTCACACTACACACATTAAGGGTGGAGCCATTGTCAACAAGGGTTCAATTTATGCCTCTTCCTTTGTAGAGAATAATTACCATGAAAGAATCATTTTGTTTTTGCACTTCCAAAGAGGGGAGTTCACTTTGGTGGAAAACAATGTCAACATTTATTCCTTCAATCATTGCTGCTATGTCATTCGGTAGTACATTAGAAGGGACCACAACTTGTTGCAAGAATGTTTAAAGCATAGTGTGATAATTAGGTGAATTCTGAATTAGGTCCCATAGGGATATCTTTGCAGGAGTGTTCTTAAGTTCAACAATATTATAATCCTTTCCACTTTGTGTGGGAAAATGAGGGGGACCTGGTACAATAGATTCAGTTAATGGGAGGGATCTTGGTTACAGATTGTTTCTAGTGTTATATGTATGAGCAACAGTATTAGAACTCAGAATTTGCAAAACATTATTCTTAGATGGGTAAGGGATAAGTTTAGGTTTGTTTTGAGTTTTAGGTTTGTGTGATGGTGGGTAAAGAATTAGAGGATTCTTAGGATGTCCCATGTGGTATGTAGGAGTTCCATTAATCGAGGGGGATCTAATGGAAACTTGTGCATTCAGAACCTTAGCGGTCCTGGTTTGATGTATTTCTAATAAAGGGAAATATAGAATCACCTTTTTATCACTATTTAAGGAAGCCAAAATGTTGTCATTGTCTTGCACCATGATATCCTCCCTAGGAGGAGAGTTGTTAGAAGAGATACAAACTGAATGTTCTTGACATTCAAGGATTGGTTCTTCCAAAATGGCTTCATCACAAGTAGGGGAATGATCAATGGTTGAATTGTCTTGCTCAATAAGGGTTTCCCTAGGGGAAGAGGGACAACTAAGATTCTCATGACTTTCATCAATCAAAGTGTCTTCTTCACAACTAGGAGAGATACTAGGAGAAGGAAAAGTATGATTTTCATTATCATTTATGATTTCATTCTGTAGACACCTAAATTTGGCCAGTTATGTTTGGTCAAATTTAGCCTTTTTCATCTAAATATCCTATTATTTGCATTAATTAAGTAATATTACTATTATTTAATTAAAATACCCCTAAAATCCTCTAAATACCTAAGGTATTTAGTTAAATAATTAAATATTTTACCCTTTATTCCTTTCCTCCAAAGAATTAAATAAATAATCCATTTATTTAATTCCCTTTATCTCTCATCCATCCACTTGACCCTAATCCACCTCCTAATCCCATCATTAGGGGTGTTCACATGTCTAATCCATGATTAGGATGTGTCACATCCTCCAAATTTTGCAAGTTGGATCTTAATCCTCATTAACCACCTAATTTTCTTATAATCATTGATTAGCTAGTCTCAATCAACCCCTTAGTCAACTCTCCCCATCTCCCAAGGAATTTTTAATTCCTTTTTATCTTCCCAATGTCCTTTTGAGGAATTTTTAATTCCTCTCCCCATCTCCCAAGGAATTTTTTATTCCTTTTTATCTTCCCAATGCCCTTTTGAGGAATTTTTAATTCCTCTCTCATCTCCCAAGGAATATTAAATTCCTTTTCACTTTCCCAAGGAATATTAAATTCCTTTTATCATCCCCATGCTCATTAAAAATGAATTTTCATTTCCTTTAGTCAACTCTTTCATCTCAACCCTTGATCTCTTGTCATCTTTCAATCGTCACCCTCCATTTGAATCTCCCTTGCTAAATGACTAACACTTAGCCATTTTGTAACCCTAACCATCTCATGCACATTCAAGCATTATATCTCATTCTCTAGCAACCCTAATCATTATCTCAAGCTTTGACACCACCATCTTGCATCCCTAGCCCAAATCATCCATCCTTGCATCCAAATCAAGCTACAACAAGCTGTTATGTTGTCACAATCGATCTAGGAGCACACAATCAAATGAACCAACAAGGCCATCCAATCAATCAACTTAGGAAAGGTAACATACTTGTTTTTTGTATTTCATTTTGTTCAAGTTCAACTAGGGCAATCTTGAGGTGTTGTTGTGTTTCACTTGTTTGCATTTTGTTTCATTTTCCATTTTACACTAGGAGAAAAATGTTGCACACATTTCTAGCACGCCCAGTGGGACCCACAAATGGGTTTGTTCTTTCACATTCTCTATTGTTTCAAGTTTTGCAGGTTCAGGTTTACACACAGGGTTGAATCCACTCGGAATAGGAAAATTTTCACATCAGAAGGGTAAATCTGCTACATAATGTTCAAGTGAATCTGCAGCAACAAGGGTGAACCTATAGTAAAATAGGCATACATGCCATCAAAAGAGGTGAATCTGCATCTTGCAAATTTGCTTTTCTATCAAAAAGGGTCAATTTGCTTTCTGTCACTGAAACAAGGGAACCTGCTTTTGATTTGGGCGAACTTTCTTTCTACAGATAGGGGAACCTGCTCCTGATTTGGTCGAATTTGCTAATAATTGGGGCAAACCTGCTCTCCAAAACAGACGAATTTTCCTCTTACAAAGGCGAATTCGAGGTAAAAACAGAGACTTGAACTTTTCATTTTTGACTTCGTTTTGGTTTTGTTTTCAGGTACTAACCCGCTAACGTATTTGTTTGTGAGTGTGCCTCATTTTGCTAGCATTTTGTGTAGCTGTTTCTTGTTTGTTCAAGATTGGTTGTTGAAAATTACTAACGTATTTGTTGTAGAACAAGTGGTCTGAGACCTCTAGTTAGTTTGTTTGTTGTTTTTCCATACCAATCTAGGCACAAGTAGAAATAATTAGAGGGTGAATTTTATTTGTTTGTTGTGTTTGTGAGTGGGTTGTTGGCATATCCAATCCCCTTGCACCATTTCGTGATCCTGGGTGACGAGAAATTGGAGTTCACTCTAGTCTAATTGAGTCAACCTAGGGGGTACTGGTTCGTCTAAGCTCTCCCCTTGCACTACATGTGAGCTTGAGGACCAGCATAAAACATCTAGTATATTCTTCCTTTAGCGGGTCTTGCTCAAGATTTTATCACCCAGGGGATGATTCCAATCACGTGTTACCGATGAGGTATATAAAGGAGGGAGAGCAAAAGTTGTACGTCAATCCTATTGTGTCGTGTCTAGCGAAGCATCGAAGCTAGGGTGATACCTAGATAAGACGTGAAGAGTTGGTTCAAGTTTCTAGTACCTTGCTAGGGCTCTCAACTCACTCTTGTGACAGGTTGGCGTTCATGGTTGTGCCCCACGTATCGTGTGTATATCAGGGACTCACGAGATAGCCTTGTTTTTCCTAGATAGAGGCCCATGTTTTCCAACCCTTATCACTAATTCTAAGTTTGTGCTGCTCAGCATGTCTTTTTGTGAGATACCAGTGCTTCTCTTTTTAGTTGAGTTGGCCTTGCCTTATGTCTGATGTTTGCTATGATTTTGTCCTTTGCCACAGTTAGCTGTTCCTCATCCACGTCTTTCCAAGTCAGACATTTTGGGAAAATTTTCCTTTGTTAGAGGTGAATTTTCTTTTGTTTGGGGTGAACCTGCTGTCCATAGGGGTGATTCCACACCCATTCTCTATAGAATAGGAGAATTTTCTCCTTATTTGAGTGAATTTTCTACTATCTTGGGTGAATTTTCTTCCTAAAAGGGTGATTTTGCTTGCTATTTGAGTCATTCCGTTAGTCATCAGTCATCAAATTTTCCTTTTTCTATAGAATAGGTGAAATTTATCCAATTTTAGGAATTTTATTTTGTTATTTCAGTCCCTTGTCAGTCCATTGAGTTGTCAAATTCGCCCATCCTCTGAGAACAAGCGAATTTTTGACATCCTTGGGAAAATTTTCTATTAGTTTGGGTGAATTTTCTTCAGAAAAACCATAAACCTTATTTTTTGTTCGAGTCTCTGTCTGTCCGCTTTCCCGTTAAGCACATCCGTTTATCCGTTTAGGGAGTTCGTTTTCCCATTTAGAGAGTCCATTTATCCATTTGTCAAGGTCATTTCTCCATTCGTCCAGTCTGTTTCCCTATTGGGATAGTCCATTTCTTTGTTCATCGAGTCTGTTTATCCGTTGTCGAGGACATTTGTCCATTTGGTGAGTCTGTTTGTCCTTTGGGCGATCCCATTTTTAGGTGAATTTTTCCCCATCTATACCGTTCAAGAAATAGGTGAAATTTTTCACCCCCTTAGGCAAGTTTGTAAATGAATTCCACCCATTTACATCCAGTTTGGGTGAATTTGTTAGCTGTTTGGGTGAGTTTGTCACTATTTTGGGTGAATTTGTTAGCTGTTTGGGCAAATCTCACTTTTTTGGGTGAATTTGCTAGCTATTTAGGCAAATTTGTCATAGTTTTGGGAAAACCTTTCAAAGTTTAGGCAAATTTGTCTATGTTTTGGGTGAATTTTCTCCCTATTTGGGCAAATCTGCTCACTGTTTAAGCAAATATGTCACTAGTTTGGGCGAATCTGTCACACTTTTGGGTGAATCTAATAGTTGTTTAGGTGAATTTGTTGTCAATTTGGGCGAACCTACTTCTGGCTAGGAAAATTTGACTTTCAGGTTGTCCTGTTTCTTGAGTATCCCCAATTTTAGGTGAATTTTCCTTCACAAATAGGTGAATTTGACCAAGAATAGACCTTCATCTATCTTCCCATAATCATCATTCCCATCCATCAGCATTGTCTGAAAGTCATCCTTTCATTGACCAAATCACATAGGTGCATCTTAGAACATCATTAGAGTCCATGTCCATCATCGGGTCATCTATCCCAATCACCTAGACTTTTTTTTAGGGGTTTTGATTTTGACACATGAACTTCCAGAGGTCATAACTTTTGACATACTTGTTCATGACATAGCTTATTGGAAACATATGACTTGGCATAAGGATTTCCAAATAACCTCTCATTTCTTGTTCTACTTTAAAGAAATTGCTCACAGTAATGGTGTTAGCAACTGCTTTAAAGTGGGGGCATACATTGAAACTCATGTTTCAATGTGCAATTTTATTTCTTCTTGCAATGTTTCTTGGTGGTGTCATGGGGCTTGATTTCCTTCGAGAGTATGATATTTCTTTAAATTTTCATCTCTTTGATACATTAGGAACAATGTTCCCTAAGAAGAGACCTTGTATGAACTAAGAAAAATCCCTTTGAATATACCTTTTACTATTTCACATTTACAACAACTATTATATTACCACCTTGCATACCACACTTTGCATGCCTGCGGAGCCATCTTGTTTGTTCATAAGTTGCAAGCATATGAAGTTTTGCTTGCCTCATGAAGCTCGAAGCTCATTGTTTTTTCATGATATCCATGCATACAAAATTTTAATCATCTCATGAAGGTCAAAGATCATTTTTGGGTGGTGTCTTATCAAAGTTATCAAGAGGTATAACTTTGGTATGGTTGGACGGGAAGCCAACTTGAGGCATGACTTTCCCTTAGCCACTCACGTGTGTGTGTGAGCACATATCGACCGTATGTGTCTCACCTTCTTGGATTACTCACCCAATAGATAGCCTGAAGTTTCGTTGCCTCAAAGTGAGCATGCATTTTTGGATAAACAACCTAGATTTTATCCACATTGTGTTTGACAAATGGTCGAAGCTTGTTCCACCTCTTTTTATTTTTGGTTGTTTTTGTTTTTCTTTCTTTTAGTTATTGATATTGCATGTTTGTGTATCTTGATGTTGCATATCATACACATTGTGTGTGTCATTTTGTGCTTATGTCAGTTTGATGTAGGATCTTAGATCTTGGGGGCTTGATGGCCTCCTCGATCTTTGTTATCCTAGACCATCCACATTGGTACACTTGGACCCCTCTTGTTTTTCTACTTTAGTGTGAGTTTGAAGAAAGTTTTTCCTCTCACTAAAGTGGGGGCTAAATTTAGTGTCAAAAAATGTCATTGGTGACATAATTTTCACATTTATTTGGGACCTCCTTGTAAAATTGAGCTTAATGATGCTTTGAGTTAGTGTTGTAATGTGTTTAACACACTCACATTAGGTCTTGGGCCCTTGTGAACTAAGGAATTTAAATGGTACCTTACTAAAGTGTTGTGAAGTTTTGTAACACACTTTCACACTTTTCTAAAGTTTTATCAATTAACTCAACCTAATAAACCTCTTTTTAATCAAAATGCACCTTAATCATGCCTTATTTGAAGTGTTGTAAAGTGTTGTAACACACTTTCACACTTTTCTAGGGCTATCATTAATAATTGGACCCCTTTATGCTTTAATTGGCCTTATTTTTCATCCACAAGCCCCATTTAATGCATCTTTTTAAGGACAATCTTGATACAAGTCAATACCTAGTCATAATTCATGTATGTTTCATGTTGTATGGCCTAGATTTAGTGATCTAGAACTTGTTCGCCACCTTGGGAAAATGAGTCCCACTTAGTTTTTGGGTCCCAAACTTGGTTTCACACCTTCCTAAGCATTTTTGAATTTAGTCCCATAAATTATGCCTAATGGGATTCATTCGCCACCTTGGGTGAATGAGTCCCATGTGGCCCAAAATAAAAAATTAACTCAAATTCTTGGCAGGATTTTATCTTGCTAGATCTGATGTCAGCTTGTATTGTTATAATTTTGAGAATTCTTGCATAATTAAGCATAAATACAAGACACCTAGCAAGTTGAATGAGCATCCTTATAGCAAAGTTAAGTTCACAAATGTATTCAAGTGTTTACAAGAGCATTCAAGAGTAATCAAGGGAAGATTCTTCATCATTTTTGGTAGCAATTAAAGATCCATTATCATGTCAAGATTATCAAGCATCAAGAAGGTTATTGAGCTAGTGTTGTGATGTTGCATTCAAGATCCAATATCAAGCATTATTCTACACTTATCTGAAGATCTACATCTACATCCTTCATGGCCATTTCATGGTAGATTACTGATTTGTATTACAAGACATCATTCGAGGTATCATTGCTCATGTTTCATGTCCTATGTTTCATGTTTCATGTTCATAATTCATTATTTCATCATTTTGTTTAATTACCTAAAAGGGGTTTGACCAAGGAAAACCCCTATTACCTAACAATCAACAAGTTTTTCTCTTCTTTACATGTGTGATTGCAGGTTTATAGATTAAAAAAAAGTGGATTTAAATCCTTCAAAAGTATCAAAATGAAAAAGTTGAAAATGTCATCAAAATTGTCATGAAAAGTTATCAAGACTCACAAAAACTCAGATCTAGGGAAAAATATCCATCTAATTTGCATAAATCAGTGGAAAAGTGCTTATTTGATCCATCTTCAGAAGCTTGCACAAGGTTTTAGTTCAAGATTCTACTCTTTGGACACTTCATGAAAAAATGAGACTGATTCACTAGAAGTGGTGAATGGGTCCCACTACAAGTATTTTTCAAGATTTTTGTAGATTCAGATACCCTTTTTCCCAAAACTTGTTCCTGTGTAGAAACCTTGATCTAGGATTGATTCACCCAGATTGGCCAATGAGCCCCAGTAGGCCAAAATTTTAGGTTTTTCAACATTTCAGAGCTCATTCCAGTCATCTTCATGTTTCTAGGTGCTCCTACTTTTCCAATTTCTTGTTCTAATTTATTTGCATTTATAGTCCATTTAGTGAAGTTTTATGTGCATCATTGAGTTCAATCATTAGATCTTGTATTTCATACATTTTTCCAAGCCCTAGCTTGATGGTGAACCCCTCATTAATCTCTAAACATACCTTAGGATACCCTATTGTCAGATCTCTTTCCCCTTTCTTCATTCTGTTGGGATCTCTAGGGAATCCTTGAATGTCGAGCATAGAAAGTTTGTAGCCCTAGGTCCCAAACCCTAGTGATGACAAGCACAAACTGAAACTATAAATTGTAGGTGGATTTGGGGAAGGAAAATTGATGTGTACCTATCACTGAAAGATAAATCTAGCATGTGCAGAGGGACACAGTCACCTACGGTCATATGGGTACCCAATAGAGGGTTGTGAAACTAATTTTGTACTCCTCTTTAATACTAAACGTGACTTTCTATTTCTAGGTTGCAAACTTGTTAGACTATTTTCAGTGAATGTTATAATTGTTTTTCTATTGTTTGACATAACATCATGACAAAAAATGCAACAATGGAGAATTTTTCTTCAAGATTCCTTCAATCCTCTTTAACATTGTAACCTACACATTCACAAAGAGGAGAAATGTTGGGTCATTTTAGGGGCTTGCCTCAAATGAACCCTGTGTTATTGTTTCCACTTCCACAATGGAAAATTCAATGATAAAAATTATAATCGAAAGGAAGGAATGATGAATAAACACAATGTTGCAAATTGCCACCCTTCAATCATGGCTTTCTTGAAGGACTGAAGTCATACACATCACTTCAAGGATCTTGGATCTTGCTTGATTTTTTTTTGAATGCTCGAATACATGGAGACCTACAACAATGTTAGCCTTCACAAGACATGAATACACATAGAATTTGACATGATGTTGGATTTGAATTGCTGTAGTAAACTTTGAAATGCTACTCTTGACTTGCTCAATATTGCATAGAAAAATTCATCATTTACGATGTTTTGGTTCCATATTTTATTTAATCTTAGTTGGGGGTAGTGATCATAAAATTTTGTTTCTCCAAATTATAGTGTATGCACTTGATTTTGACCTAGAAAGTTGGCTGATAGGGAGTGGGGTTGGAGGAATCAATCACTAATTCCTGCCCTAGGCCTTTCCTTATAAGACCTTCTTCCTGCTCTGCTTCACCATTCTAACCTATAGGCCCTTCCTCATGACTAGGTGCCCCTGGTTCGTCTTCCAACCCCTCTTCTATCAACAAGCTTCCCTTATACCAAGCCAAGCTTGGTGCTACCTCATATTCTCCATGTGACCCTTACTCTACCTTAAAGACCAAGTTCACTCCACCTTCAATTTGATAACTTGCAGGGGTGTAACATATTTAAAAAGCTTCAAGGGACTCTAACTAGGGTTCTTGTACTTCCTCAAGACTCCCTTTAACCATCGCTTCCATTTATCCCTACCTAGGGTTTGAAAAGGCTACAAGCCTTGAGCCCCTAATTAGGCCTCTGAACAGGAGTAAAATGCAAATTTAACCTAAACCCACCAAAGGACCAAGACTCTTTGCTTAGGGTTTTTGTTTCTCATGCCCATGCCTCAAAGATTCTTAGGGTTTTAGCCCTGTACAGGCTGTACACTATCTATATACAAAAATGGTCAAGAACCCTAGGGTTTTAAACTGCTCAAAGCTGTTTATAGATTGTCGAAAAGTTCTCCTACTAAATGAATTGATAAAACCTCTTCTTGATCACCATGCTTAGTCAAGACCTTCCCCTAAATTCTCCAAAAATAATCACTCCAAGATCTCGTTTCCCCTGCAAGTTATGGATCTTTTTCTTCAAGTCTGCCCCAACCGGACCTACACTGGCTCACCTAGGGCATCATCATGCTAGCAGCTCCTGCACTCAAAAAAAACCTACAAACTACCATATTTACAAAGAGGGATCCTAGACACAAATCCCAAAAGTCCGTAGAATTTGTACGGTGGGAGAGTGCTCTAGGGCTCCATACTTCCAAAACTGCCTGTTACAGGCCTGAAGATGACAGTGGACAAACTATGTACAAATAAAAGAAGAAAAAGATTTACAAAGACAGAAAAGTAGCACACAAAGCCTGCACAATATCAACACCACATATTACAAGCAAAACAATAGCTGAGTTACTCCATTAGAGCTCAATTTAAATGCAAAAACACAGAAAATTATCTCTAAAACGCTATTTTCTTCAGCTTGCAAAATGTCACACTAACAAAAATGCCTCCAACCCTATCATATGGTCAAAGCATGCCTTAAATAGGCCTTCAAAAAAATTTATATGCATGGGTCAAGCTCATAGATGACCTAATGGTGAGTGTTATAAAAAAAATTGTGTTTTCAAACTTTGACTAGGTTGGTAACCAAAACAACTTAGAGCTTCAAAACCCATTCATGACTTTCACCTCCCAATCTATTGATCATAATAGATCAAGTTTTATTCAAAGCAACAAAAACTAGCTAAATGGTCCACATGGCCACAAGAGAACACAACAAAATTTGAACTTCCTTCTAGACTTCAGGAAAACCCATGTTTCCTAGGTGCTCCTGCACCATTGGCCTAGAAAGCCAAATAGTATACAAATATAGTGTAGTAAAATGGATCCCTTGACATTTTCACACTCATTTGGGTCCTCCTTGTGGATTTTGGCTTAGTGTTGACTTCATTTAGTGTTGCAATGTGGATAGCACATTCACATTAGGTCTTGGGCCCTTGTGAACTAATGAAATTTAATGGTGCCTTGCTAAAGTGTTGTGAAGTGTTGTAACACACTTTCACACTTTTCTAGGGTTTTATCAATTAACTACACATAATAAACATAATTTAATCATAATCAACCAAGTAATCTTTCCTTATTTGGAGTGTTTTAAAGTGTTATAACACATTTTCACATTTCTCTAGGTTTTTCATTAATAATTGAGCTTTCTTATGCTTTAATTGGCCCTATTTTGCATCCACAAGCCTCATTTATTGCATCTTTTCAAGGATAATCCTGACACCAATCAATAACCAATCATAATTCAGGTATTCCTGGCTTGTGTGGCTCAACTTTAGTATATGGTCCTCAAATTCACCACCTTGGGCGACTGAGTCCCACCTAGGTCTTTTTGGCCCCAATGTAGGTTTCACACATTTCTAAGTAGTTTTCATTTTTGGTCCCATACATTATGTTTGGTGGGACTCATTCGCCACCTTGGGCGAATGAGTCCCGTGTGACCAAAATTCAAATTTAAATCAAATTTCTAGTGATATTTTATTCTCCTAGATATGATTTCGGCTTGTAGTGTTGTAATTCTGGGAATTCTTGCATAATTAAGTATAAATACAAGGTTCTTTCACTCATATTCAACACCTAGCATTCAAGAGAGTTTACAAGAGCATTAAACATTCACAAGGGAATTCAAGGCATTTCAAGAGTAGATTATCAAGCATCTTAGAGCATCATTGAAGTGCCAATCATCAAGTCAAAGATTGCATTCTTCATATTTTTTTACTGTGCTAACAATTATGATGTAGAGTTCATGATCCAAGCAAGTGTTTCAAGCAAGATCAACATCATTCAATCAAGATTCAAGAACCACATCCATTGCAGCCATTTCAAGCATATTTGCAACACCTTATTGCTAGGGTTTTGTGAGTTGCAACATTTTCTTTTGTTCATTCATCATTCTCCTTTCATATTTTCTTTCATTTAAAGATTTAATTACCAACAAGGGGTTTGACCAAGGAAAACCCCTATTCACTAACCCACACAATATTTTTACCTCTTCTTTGTGTGATTTGCAAAGGGGTGATCCCACAATAGTGGTTTACACTTTTTGGCCTAACTGGACACTGATATTTTTTTAACACAATCTCCACATTCGGGCACCTATAGCGATTAAACCATAAGGAATTTGAAGATGATGTAAACTAGAGTCTTGTCACATTTTGTCTATAGATTCTAAAAATATTTTTTTCAATTTTTTTGGAATCAGATTACACTTCTTTTTCCATCTCCCACAAAAATTGGTTTTTTCAAAAAACAACATTTTTAAAAAGTGACGCACACCGTATAACACATAACTTTTTTTCCATGAAGGATAAAATTCCAATTCTTTCACATTTAGATTTCTAACTCTCGATATCTAGTGCTTCCACTTGGTTAGATAGTTTTTATTGAATATTTTTTCTTTAATCAAGTTTCAAAGTCAATCAAATGACAATTCAGACATAGCGCTACCGTATAATGCATAACTTTTTACTGTATGTATCGAAATTCTTCTCTTTTTTTTTTGTTGGATCAATGACTTCAATATCTAGTGCACTCATATTTTTAGTTTTTTTTTTTTTATAATCTTCTATTTTTCCACTTGTGCAGAACAAAGATTTTTATTTTCGATGAAAAACCTATATTTAATAAAACTTAAAAAATAGATAGATAATAAAACCAAAACATACTAAAATTATATTCATTGGATAGCTCGTTCTGAAGGCTACTCAATTCCAAGTTTGGTTTCTAAATATTCCCCCATTTTCATCCCTAATCAGAGCTTGAAAGCATAAAATTTTAGGTTTTTTGTGTGAACAAATTAAAAAATTAGGGAAAAAGGGGGTTCACTAGAACCAGGGGGTTCTAGCGAACCCCCCAGGGGTTCATTCGAACCCTAGTTCATTCGAAACCCCACTAATATGCATTTTTCCTTTGTTTTTTTGGCTGGAAATGTGTGCCCAATAGTTAATGGGTTCGCTCGAACCCTAGTTCGGTCGAACCCCTTTATGGTTCAGTAGAACATGTAGGTTCATGCGAACCCCTAAAACCAATTTTTTTGCCATGGGGTCATTTTTTCTCAATTTTCCTTCCTCCATCAAATTGTAAACCACTATTATGGCTTCACCCAAAGCTAGGTTTCAGATTTATCAAGAAGCAAAGTTGGAGAAAAGTTGTCATCAAGCCTTGGAGAAGCTTGGAGAAGGTCTACAAGTGGCAATTTGCAGTTTCTGATCCAGAAACCAGTCAAAAAGAGTAGAGTAGACCAAGAGGAACATAATCTAGTTCAGAAATTTTGAAAAAGTATTAGTGGATTTATCCACCACTATTGGAAAATGAGTCCCACTATATAGGCCTGACATATATTTTCACAGATCTAGATACCTTTTGGCTAAAACTTGTATCTGAACATTTATCTAGAAACTGGACTAATTCGCCCAACCTAGTGAATGAGTCCCAGTTAGCATTAACAACAAATTTTCTAGAATTCCCTACCTCCATTCTTCCTTCTTTAGTCTCCCAAGTGCACACATTCAGCTTTATAGCTTTCCATTGCATTTTACTTGTTTTTTTAGGTCATTTAGAGTTAATTTGCATTCAATTAGGGTTTTATCTTACAACTTGCATTGCATTGTCTTTTCCAAGTCTAAACTTGGTGGTGAACACCTCATTAGATATCATTCATCTTTTAGGATAGTCCCTTTGCAAGATTTCAATCTGCTTTGCATTGAAATCGCAAGGGTTTGTTCTTGAGTGAAGAGTGTGAAGAATTTTCTCTATCCTTTTAGGTCCAAAACCCTAAAGGTGAAAGAGAGGCACATTATTTTTCACCTTTTCAACAAAATAAGATGTTATGTGGAATATGGAAGATTCCAATACATTTGATAACCATTCATAGAAAGTGTGACTAACTAGGGTGACCTAATCAATCTTCTTATAATCTACAATGAAGAGGATGGAGTATTATATCTAGGGATAGAAATCTTTGGCATTGGGCATAATAAATATTTTTCTTAGTAGGGTAAAGACATCTTTTCCATCATCCCAAAACTCTTCCTATAAAATTTCCTCACCATTTTCACTATTGAATCCATTCAAGTTGCAGTAGCAGACTATCATTGATAAAGTTGAAAAGGCTTGTGTTTTTCCCTCATATTATATAACACTCATATAAAAATTTGTCATGTTGGGCATAAGTGGATAGGCCAAATACTCTCTTTATTACATAAAAAATAATGTCTAACATAGTTTGGACTATAAGGAAAATAACCTTTTTCTATTTCTATTTGTATACTTTGGTACAAGCTAGGACCAATTTAGGATACTAGAGAGGGGTGATCCCACAATAGTGGTTTACAATTTTTGGCCAAACTGGACACTGAAATAATTTTTTCTAACTAAATTTTCACTTTTGGGCAGCTATAGCGGCTAAACCGTGAGGAATTTGAAGATGATACAAACTAGAGTTTCATGAAATTTTGTCTGTAGATTCTAAATATATTATTTTTCAATTTTTTTGGAATCAGATTGCACCTCTTTTTCCATCTCCCTTGAAAACTAGTTTTTTTTAGAAAACAACATTTTTAAGGAGTGACGTTCCTGTATAATGTATAAATTTTTTTTCCATGAAGAATAAAACTCTAATTCTTTCAAATTTAGAATTATAACTATAATATCTAGTGCTTCCACTTGGTTAGATAGTGTTTTATTGAGTATTTTTCCTTAATCAAGTTTCAAAGTCAAACCAATTACAATTTAGACATAAGCGGACCGTATAACACACAATTTTTTTTATATGTATCTAAATTCAATTTTATTTGTTGGATCAAGGACTTCAATATCTGGTGCACTCATATTTTTCTTTTTTTTTTTGATAATCTTCTATTTTTCAACATGCAGAACAGAGAGCTTCATTTTCGGTGAAAAACCTATGTTTACTAAAACTAAAAAAACAAATAGATAATAAAACCAAAACATATTAAAATTATAGTCATTGGATAGCTTGTTCTAAGGACTATTTGATTCCAGTTGGGTTAGTGAAGTTTCCTCCATTTTCATCCTCAACCCAAGCTTCGAAGGGAATTTTTTTTTATTTTTTTTGTGCCAGAGAGTAGGGAGGTGGGAAAAGGGTGGTTTACTCGAACCAAGGGGGGTTCAAGTGAACCAAGGTTCATTTGAACCCCCTTTCAAAAAGGGGTTTTGATTTGTTTTTGGCAGGAGGGGGTCCACCTTGCATTTAAGTGGTTCGCATGAACCAAGGTTCATTTGAACCCTTTTTTGGTTCACTCGAACCAAAGGGTTCATTCGAACCCCAAAAACCAATTTTTTTTGTATGGGGTCATTTTTTGCTACTTTTTCTTCCTCACTGAAATTGTAAACTACTTTTGTGGGTTTACCCAAAGATACTAAAATATATACAACTTGTAGTAGCCTAGATCCTATAATACATTAGGCCAAAAATTTATTATATCCTTTTACATTATACTTAAATTTTGACTTGGATGTTGCTCTCACTCAACTTTGATGATAATATTTTACCTTATTCATGGATATATCTAGCAATGTCTATGCCTAGTTTAAATAATTGATTTAGAAGTATAGATCTTGGTTATCTACCTAGAATTAATCCTTGAAAATTCAAATAATAACATAACAATTTCCTTCTCTCTCTCTCTCTCCTCTCAATGTAGGTAATTCTAATCACAACTAAGAAGCATATAAAAGACAAGTGAACTGTTTGAAAAAATGCCTCTAAAAATGACATTGTAGCTGGGTATATCAAAATGGGTGGTGGAAAGGCCCTAGAAACTTGGGATACAAATTAGGTGGTGTTAGTAAGTATCACAATTCCATTTTTTTTATTATAGTGGTTGGTTGGTAATTCAAAAATTTATCCTACTCTATTTATAAGTGGTACTAAAAATGATTCTACAAAGAAAATAATATAACAACAATTTTCCCTTGAAAACATCCTTATTCTTGCATGAGATGATGATCCACTCGAATAAGTGAAGTTATTTATTGGAACTGGTTCTAATAGCTTTATATTTTAAACCAATTCAGCTCAGTATAACTTGTAATAAGGACAAAACTAACATAATGAAACTAAGGAATGGTGAGATAAGGTTCATATAACTAGATCACATCTTAGGTAATGAGGCGTTCATTCTTCAAATAGTCAATACTAGTGAAAATAGATAAATATTATCTTAAAATGAGAAATTTGTAATATATAAAAATATTCCTTGCAAATAAATAAATTTATGCTTCTACCTTTTGGGTTGGAAATTAGTGGGGATTGTAGGGTACGAATGGGGAAAAGGGTTATTTAATCCCACATCGAACGAAAATGAGTTTAGGAGCAAGTAATTCTTCATCTATATACACTTTTTAGAGTCCATTCATGACTATAATTAAACTAAAAATAGTTGCAATACCTTTTGAGCTAGGGAAAATGGTAGTAGAAAACCATCACTAAATGGGTAGCATGTTGGTTACCTTATTGAATTTTAATAGGTGGGAATAGTTACTTCCCTTTGGTTGAGTAACAACCATACAATCCAAGAATGAAATGATTTTGAAACCCTATCGGTATCACAACACTAGAATGGGTAGTGATCTTTGAGGTGGTTGAGTTTAGAACCTACTTGTTTCAAATTAGGGACCTCTCTTCCAATTATAGTGCTAAGTTGGGTGTAGGTGCTAACTTTTATGAAAACATATGGAATAGGACCCTACAAGGGTATAGGTAGAGGTGGTAATCCTCTAATATGTAGGCTATTCCTATCCATTTGAGGTGATCATTGGTGGAAAAATATTATGATCTACTCAGAGATAAGCTTGTCCATGCTTGAGATTGAAAGGAGTCAAGGAGCATAGTACACTGAAAGAATATTAGCCATACCACTTGGATAGTGGGGTAGATTCTGCCAAGAGCATGTGGGCCTTGTGGCTAATGACATGTCAGCGAGGCATACCTTGTGTTACTCTAAAAGTTTGGGCAGATTATTTTAGGAACACGTGGGCCTTGTGGCCAGCAACATGCCTACAATGGACTTCCAGAGTACTCTAGAGGTTTGGATGGTTTCCACCAGTATCATGCAGGCCATAAGACCAACATCATGCATGTGATGGACCACCTTGCTTTCTTAGCCATCCGATGGACTACATGAAGAGAATTTCTAATGAAGTTTAATGTAGGTAGGAATCTAAACATACCTCATAGCAATGATGTGGTATAACCTTATATAGTGTTGGTATCTTAGTTACAAATGGTTGGAACACTTGGGTAGATGGTCATTAGAAAGTAGACCTTACACACAACAAGCTCGTATAGTTGTCATTTCACTTATCCGAAACCACATAATCTACTTGGAGGAGTGGATAGGGATTATATCCACTTTGAGGGATTATATTGCACCCCTAAGAAAAACTAAGGAAGGATGAAGACATGGAGTCCAAATGACTTTGCAAAACAATTATGGTAAGTTTTAGGTAATGTTAACTAGGATTACTTCATTGGCTTTTATATTCTAAATCATTGGCATTAATGGATTGACTAGCTATATGCATGAATGGTAAATGAACTTGTTGCTAGAAATAAACTTGTATTGTTGACTGTGGTAGTCAATTAATCCTTGATATCATTATTGTAATGGTGTAAAAAAAATGTGCTTATTTTTTGGATCTCATTGGGTTTGTTGTTACAAAAAAATGTATTGTTTTATTGTTTGAACTGATTTAAATATAAATAAAAGAAATGCTAACTGAGGTACAAATTGAACTAATCAGTAACTATAAAATAATCTATGGATTTATTTATAAATTAACTATTTACTAGCTAGCATTATGAGAGAACTCATTATTTCATTCATTAATCCTAACAAATAACCACATGCTCAACATGAAATAACATACTACATGTGGAAAGAGAGATGATGCTGGGTGGGAGAAGGAGCAGGGCTCCTAATTTGAATTCTACAGGCGATTCAGGTGATGGTGAAGATGATTCAGAGGATGACGACGACTAGTGTTTGCTTGGTGCGGGATCTCATCTCTATTTCCTGGTGCTGGGCGCTGGTGGGTGGGTCCTTTGCTTTTGATGGATAGAGGTTTGGCATTCATCATTTTCTCTGGTTGTTGTCCTTGTGAGAGGCAAATCATAGTGGCTTCGTGTTTTGGTTTGGAGGTCATGCTGTGGTGCGGAGGTGGCTTTTTCGTTCCATCCTTTGGAATTTTGTACTAACTGGTTCCTTTTTTCATGCTCCCTGTGGGCTAAGGATGGGTCTAAGATGTTGTTCTCGGGATTCAACTGTATGTCTGGAGCTACTCTGGCCGCATATGTGATTCCTGAGATGCGCAGCAGGAAGAGCAGCGACAAGGGTTTCCTATTTTCTGAGTGTTGTGTTGGAGTTGGAGGCTTGTTCGATGTCGTCGACAAGTCTTTCTCTTTTGTGCAGATTCTTCTGCGGGTAGTTTTTGGCTGGGGTATGCTCGGGTGTTTACCGATTGTCCTTTGCTTTCGGTGAGGTGGGTGCTTCCACTCTAGGCCTACGTGGCCTGTGTGTGGCTTGCTAGACTTGTGTTTGGCCTCTCCTGGTTTGGGGAGTGATGGTGTTTTTTGAGGATGCCCTCCCTGTTGTTATTTATGTTGGCCTTCTATTGGTTTCCATCAGACTGGTGGACTTTCTTGGAGCTAGGGGTGGGGACTCTGTTGTTGCCCTGGGTTTGGGTTATGCTATTGTTGGAGCTGCGGTGGCTCTCGTTGGTTGTTGGCAGACAAGTCTATTTCCCTTTGTGTTTTATGGTGCTAGTGGGTTTCCCCCTCCGCTTTCCTGCTCCCTACAGGGAGTGTGGGGTTGCTTGGGCTTCTTATAAGTTTTTGGGTTGAAGAAGGGGCTTATTTATGTTTTTTCTCAGTGTAGTAGGATGGCTTGGGGGCTTTATGTGTTGGCTCTTTCTTCTTCTCAATTCTTCTTGGGTGTTTGTTGCACCCGTGCATTCACTGTTTGGCGGCTTGTTGGCTTGGTTGTGGTTTCTTCTTGGCAGGGAGTGTGGGTTTGCACGGGCTTCCTTGGAGTTTCTAGGTTGAAGAAGGGGCTTATTTCTGGTTCTTCTCGGTGTAGTAGGATGGCTTGGGGGCTTTTTTTGTTGGCCCCTTCTTCTAGGGTGTTCGTTGCTTCTACGCATTCTTTGTTGGGTGGCTCTCATTTTGGGGTTTTGTCGATACAGTTGTGGTTTCCAAATGGCAGGTGGATCTCATTACCTTTTATCTTGGTTTGGAGACTGTTTGAGCTATTGGCCCATTTGGTGGAGTGGTTATGCCTTGTGCTCTGCTGGGTTTTGTGTGGGCCTACGCTAGTGTTATCAGGAGTTTCTAATTATGAGTGCAGGTGTCTTTCTTAATCCCTTGTTCATGGTTTTTCCCCCGTGTTCCTTGCTTTTCTATGATGGTGGTTGGGGGCTAGTGTTTTGGTTAGATCCTTCGGTGGGTATGGATTTAGTGTTGCATCAGTTTTGTTTAGTATTGAAGGTTTTGAGGGCTAGGTGGTTTTCTGAAATAATTTTGAAGACCCAGATGTTGTTGCTTGCTTTGGCCCCCCTTCTCACTGCGGTCCCTTCCTTCTCCCTAAATACTAGGTCTTCTTTTGAGGTGAAGTCCTCTCCTTTGGAGGTGGAGTCCTCTCCCTCTCGGGTTGCGGTGTATTCTGTGGTTGAAGGTCTCTTCCTGCTTTTCCCATTGAGGGGGTTCCCATTTCTACTGAGGTGGAATGGTGGTTTGCAGGGGTGTTGTGGCTATGGTGGGTTGGGAATGTTGGGTTTTGTCTCCTATAGAGGTGGAGAGAGCAATTGGTTTTTATGGAACACGCTTGGAGCCTCGAGTTCTTGTGAAGACCTCTCCTATAGAGGTGGAGAGGGTATGTTGTTGGGCAAGGTTTTGTCTACTTTTGGGGTTCTGCTTCTATAGACCTATGACTTAGTTGTTTCTGCCAGTGGTTTGGTGAGACTAATCTTCTTGAGTGACTTGCTTGCTATGGCTTGGTTGTTGCAGGCTTCTCTCTCTGGTTTTTGGTCCCTGCTAAAACCTGGTTGTATTGGGTTGTTGGTCCTGTCAAAACCAATGGGTTCAAGATTCATGTAATATCTTGGTTTTGTGTTGGGCAACTGGTTTTGGCTGTTGGTTTTTCTTTGTTTTGCTGCGGGGTTTTATTGACTTCTCTTTAGGTAGCTTGACCATCCTTGTTTGGGTTTCAGGTCCCTTCAAAACCTGATGGTTTCTGCTCCATTAAAAACCTATTTTTCTCTTTATCAAAAGCTAAACTAGCTAGCAAAAAAAATCAAACTAAATCCTAACCTTCAATACTAGAGATCATTGGCCAAGAGTAACTTGAGGAAGTGTAATTGAATATAATATTGAATTATCTCCTTAAGAGAATGTCATACTTTTTTTTTTAATCATAAAAAATCTTGTTATTATGTCATCATGAACATAAGAACCTGTTAGAGGGTGTAATTGATATATATAAAGGTGAAGGAAAAGCAAGAAATAAATACCAACAAAATAAACATGTATTAGGAAAACTCAGTGAGTAGGAGAATACAATACATACAAAATATAATCAATTATTAAAATGAGTTTGAAGAGATAGTAAAAAGAGTATCCATTGAATGACATTGCAAAGAAAGGTTTAATGTACTTTCTACATAATTGATCAACATAATGTATAGGGATTTATTCTAGGATATTTATGGTCCATGTGAGTGAGTGTGTGCATATGAATTTGAACACTCTTTTAAACTTGATTTTCACAAAGTTTTTTAAAATAATAATAGAGGGTTCTAAACATGCTTGATATGAAGAGAATGGTGAAGGACATGAGAAACAAAGAGATAGGTGCTTGAAACACTCAGACTTCATGATTTTATTTTCTTGGCTAAAACTACTAGTTGCAATAGATAGGCAAATGTGAAATTGTCAAGATGATTGTTTGACCATTGTGGGAATTATGTAATTATCATGGAAATTCCACATTTGCGAGTGTGTTATATGACAACCACATTGACTATGCAAATCAGCATGGTCAACCACCACATGGTAAGAATTGATGATTCTAACAAAGTATATGAAACTATGCATTTTTAAGGAAAATAAACTATGAAAGGAAAACTAGGCAAATGAGAATTGAACATATAGGAAGACAGAGCAAGCAAGACTAAGGGAATGTCCAAGAATCTTAATTGGTTGTTTTTTATATTATAACAATACTTTAGATAGTGTTAATTATCATTAAACTCAAAAATTTAACACAAACAAAGGACATGTAAAAACAAATACTTACAATACCAAAGTCTAATCATAAATTAAAAAATCACATCAAGGCTCTCTATTCATGTGTAAGTTGATCTCTACATCTTTAGAATAATAATTTCCTATTATCTTTAGCATGCTTTTCCACAATAATATCCATATTTTTGGTACACAACTCAAGAGAAGAGGTGGAAGATGTCAGTGTTCACATTATTTTTCTAAACAAATAATTTTTCATTTAGAAGGAACAATAATTTTATTTATCAAGTGGTCAATTTTGTAATTTGATTTGAGAGTAGAAATCTTAGCTAATAGCATTTTGTCAAACATTTCCAAGACGTGATCCTAGTCTCATCTCTTATCGTGTTAAGGGTCTTACACTAAGCAAGACTCAATCCCTAAAGACACATTTCACAATTTTCAACTTCACCAATAAATTAAAGACCCTTTAATACTAATCACTTTTTAAAAAAGAATACTTGATTAAAGATGTTTAATAGGAAATAAAGAATTATTTAAGAAAAAAGGGGTGCATTCACCTTAAGTGGCACTAACCTGGAATTAGCATTGGAATAACATTCGCATGTACATTGTATTGATAAGCACTCCATGCGATATATACGTCATATGTCTAAGAGTCTATAGATGATCGAATAAATATGTAGAATCTTAAAAAAAAAATTACTTTTAACAGTAAGTTAAAAACTTATCATTTACATTATTTTCTATCCGATTGGAAACATTGTTCTTATTTAATCACATAATTCATTTTTAATTACAATTATATTTAGCTGGACCAGACTCTAAGACATACAACTCTGAACAAATACCTTGTATTACAACCTTTACTAACTCCCTCCTCTTATCTGTCTCTGTCTGATAAAGAACTAAAGTTCAAACGCAGCGAGCTTCCCAAGCTCATGTATACCCTCTATATAAAGATCCTCTACTCTGCCTACCATCTCAATCACAAGTAAAGGAAAGGTGGCCCATGCTTCAACACCCTTTGCCACGTTGCATTTGCTTTCACACTGCATCTCAACATCACTCTTCTCTCCTTCATTAGATATGCTGATATGCTGTGGCTTCTCATGATGCTTTCTTGGTTTTCCACTTAGGTTAGTGATTTTCACAGGACTTGTGAGCTTTTCAACTGGATTGATAATATGCCATATTCTGTGCTCAATGCAGACTAACGAATGGAGGTCCTCAACTGCAACCTTCAAACTCTCCATCATGGAATGTGGGGAAGGACATTTCTTCATGCATTTTATGCTCTCTGCCAATTCATGCAGAACTTTGGCTGCCTCCATACCCACTTTATAAGAGCATGGCTTGGTCAGTTCAAATTGGCTAAAGTGGGATGTCTGCATGGTGACAAATTTTAGTCAGGAGAGTCCCCTGAATTCTCTAAAAACTTAAGTAATGTAGCTAAGATTTCATGTCTCACCTGATGTTCTGAACGAAGGCAGCCATGCAAAG
>VDFB02349046.1:0-17302 GCA_007258455.2 Sequoia sempervirens | reverse complement strand
TTTCAACAGGGCGTGCATGCTCGCACAATTGTCCATTTTAGATTAGATGTTTTAGTCAAACTGAGGGTAGTTTCCCAGTTGACTGTATAGTTTACTTAATTAGGGTTTGGCGCATTGCTTGCATGCATTGCAAGAACTATAGATAACACAAGGTGATTTTAGGGTTCCCTACACCTTGATGTATATAAATAAGAGCTTGCGCTCATTTGTAAATAACTTTTGCTTGAGAGAGAAATATATGCTGTGCCCACCTTGCCCTCAATATTGCTCTTTTTCGTATTTGTTCATGTGTCTTCACTATTGCAATTGATTGTTATGCCACATAGGGTTCCAAAAGATTGTGATGTTGAATTCTTCCATAGTTTAGATAAATCTGTTTAAAGCATCTTTATCATTGAAGTCAATTGCTATGCCACATAGGGTTCCAAGAGATTGAGGTGATAAGGCTGTTTTGTGTTTATTTATCATTGTGATCGATCGTTATGCCACACAGGGTTTCGAGAAGTTGCAGCGATAAATCTGTTTTGTGAATCTTTATCGATATAATCAAAGGTTATGCGACATAGGGTTTCGTGAGATTATAAAGATAAAGGCTGTTTCGTGAAGACTTTGCTGTTTCGGTCGAGTGTTATGCCACACACGGTTCCATAAGATCGTCTTAGTGAATTCTTAAATCTGTTGTGCCCAATAAGTTGGTTTAGATTGAGATGATAGTTGTGCCACCTTGCCCTCAAGTAGAGAGTCTAAGCCCACTTATCGTCAGATAGTCAAACCTTGCTCCGTTTCCTCTTGCTCTGTTTTCCTGAGGAGATTGGATAGATATAAGTTGTAGTTTAGTTGATTTGCAAAACCAGAGAAAACTCAGCTGCAACGTAAAAAGTTCTTTCAAGAAAGTCTTGTGCCTCTAGCAGCTGAAACAAAAAGACAGGAAGTAGTTTTAGCTTATTTTTCTTTACAAAGCATATTTGTCAAAGAATATCGAGGGAGCTTCCCCTCAATAATTCGAAGAGCACTCATTGCGTAGTGTGCATAGGCTGTTCATAACAACTTGTACTCCAGAGGTGTTAGTTATTGTATGCCAACATGAAAGCATTTTACCTTCGAAAACACATTTTATCCATTTTGCCTTAGAAAAATTTAAATTTCCCTTAGGAAAATTTCATAATTCAATTGTCGATCAAATTCTCCATCTTGAAAGTCTTGGCGAAGCGCAGAGGACTTTAAAATCCATTCCTTGTCGAAGATCTTCAATACCCAGAAGAAAATTTCCTTCAGAACTTGTCGAATTCATGGGTCTACAATGAAGGGGTACATTTAATTTTTGAATTTTAAACCTTAGGAAAATCATTTTAATCAAATTTAATCTAGTTCTTCATCCTTGGGCGTACTTTCTTGTTCTTGACTTGAAATTTCTAATCAACCTCGTGAAGCTGGCATCCCCTTACTCATCCATTGCCAATTATGTTCAAGCCTCTGAAAACTTCATGTCTTCTTCAACTTAGGCGTATTTTTCCTCTAGAGATAAAATTTTAAATATTGACACTTAGGAAAAATATTCCACCACCTTATTACTAGCTTGGGTGCACATAGGCATCATGGAGGAATTAACTTCAACGCCTAGCATGTTTTTACTTATCTTCCTCATGGCGCATATAGCCTATTGAGGAGGTCTTAATTTATTTCAACGCCTTAGCAACCTTTTCAAATTTTATTCTAGTAAGCACCTTGGGCGCATTTAGCACCTTGAGGAGGATATTTGTTATTTCAATGCTTGGCATAAGTTATCACGCCTTAAAATATTCTCTCATCCACCAACCTTGCATGGGCGCATTTAGCATGTGATGGACTCAACTTTTACTCCACCTCATTTCCATCTTGGGCGCATTCAAAGGGTAGAGGTGGACATCAACTCTTTTGTCTTCTTCCTAGCTTATTCTAGCGCATTTCATATGTTGAGAGGAATTTCAACATTTTTTTCTTTTGAGTCTTTTCTAGGCCAAGTTGGGCGCATTTCATATGTGTGGTGGCCTAAACATCAACGCCTTTGACTTGCCTTCTCTTCTACTTTAAACTTGGCGGATTTGAGACATGTAGAAGGATTTGTCTCAACACTTAGAAAAAATTTTGCATGCTTGACTTTAAGTGGGCGCATTTGGCCTATGGAGGTGGATAAGTGCCATGCCTTAGAAACTTTTTTAACTTCTGCCACCTTGAAGAGGGCGCATTTAGCCTACGGAGGAGGATGAAACCTTGACTTAGAATTTTAAACACCTTTATCCTTATTTGGGCACATATGGGGGTACCTGCAGGATATTCCAACACTTAGCACCTTTTTCAACCACCTTCTAACTTGATGAGGGTGCATTTGGCTTGTGGAGGTGAATAAGCTTCAGACCTTAGCCATTTTTCTTTCCTTTTGCTACCTTCTCCATGCCCTGCTATTTATAGTAAGTCCTTTAATTTTCACACTTCTAAAGCTCAGATTGATACGGAATTTTAAGCATAGGATCCTCATGACCTATTTAGCCTGTTCACACTGCCATCTCGAGCTGACCTGCTATTTTAAGCCCATTTCTGAAGGTGGTCTACTATTTATAGTAATTGTCTGTTTCTGAGACCTCCACAACTCCGTTTGACTTGAAATTTGAATGACGTGCTCCTCATCGGATGACATGCCCGTTCACACTGGCGCCTGTTGCTAATTTACTATTTTTGCCAGTTTTTAGAACGCCTTACTATAAATAGTAAGTGCTCTGATTGCCCTCAAATTTTACCAGTGGATAGCTTGAAGGATACTGATCACAGTGGGATACACCCGTTTTCGAAAATTCTAGCATTTTACCCCTCATTTTGGGTCCTGAAGCTGGAAACCCTAATTTGACTTGCATGTATATCAAATGACCTTCATTTGACCTCGTTTTTGTTGCACTTCGCCCTATTTGTAATACTGATGTGCTGGGAGAGAGCTGCTGGAATGTACTTGCTAAAAATAGGAAGTCCCTGAAAAGTGATCACCTTGCTTTGCATGTCACACCATCGCGTAGCTCTTGAAAAACCCATAAGGAATCACTCGACATGCGCTGAAAACCCTGACATGCAAACCTTTAAAATAGCTTCTGAAAGCTTAACTATGAAAGTGATCATCTCATTTTGCATGTTACACCATTGCGAAGCCCTCGAAAAACCCACAAGGAATCTCTAGACATGCAATGAAGAATTTCGCATGCAAACCCTAAAAATCTGCTCTAGAAGCTGAATTTGCTAAAAAT
Source organism: Sequoia sempervirens (assembly GCA_007258455.2). Taxonomy (NCBI): domain Eukaryota; kingdom Viridiplantae; phylum Streptophyta; class Pinopsida; order Cupressales; family Cupressaceae; genus Sequoia; species Sequoia sempervirens. The sequence continues at coordinate 14,033 of VDFB02349046.1, read as the reverse complement.
CGACAGTTGTCTGTTCTGACTCAAAACTTGCAGATGAGTATCTTTACACGTTTTGGATGCAGTGTAATGGTTGGAACTCCAAAAATGCTGAGGAAATGCCTTGAATTGCACACTTACTAAAAATAGCAAGTTGTCAGATTTTGATCAAACTTAGCTGGGAGCTTGCTGGAAGCACGCTGACAACAATGTTAGTCTCAGATTTCAATTTATTCACTTCATTTCACTTCAGATTGACAAGTAAAGTACAAACCCTAATTCTACGAACTTGACCAAAATTTCACGCTTAAGCTCACAAACGGGCACATCCCCAGAAAGCAGACCGCAGAAAGAGACAAAGAGAGAGAGAGAGAGAGAGAGAGAGAGAGAGAGAGAGAGAGAGAGAAAACCAAAGCCAAAAGACCAAAATGGAGCAAAAAATAGGGGGTCCCCATTTTGAATGGGGCAATGTGTGAAAAGCTCACAGCAGTACATTCTAGTGGTATCAAAGCATCTTTCCTGGCATCCTGTGTGTGCTTGAGCTACTTGTGTACTTGTTTCAGCTACTTGCTTACTTGCTTGAGCTGGTTGCTTACTTGCTTGAGCTACTTGCCTACTTGCTTGAGCTGGTTTCCTACTTGCTTGAGCTAGTTGCTAGCTTGCTTGAGCTACTTCCTTACTTGCTTGAGCTGGTTGCCTACTTGCTTGAGCTACTTTCTTGTCTACTTAAGCTACTTTCCTACTTGCTTGAGCTAATTACCTGCATGCTTGAGCTGGTTGCTTGTTTGGTTGAGCTATTTGAATTGCCTACCTATCTACTTGAGCTACCAGCCTATGTGCTTCAATTGTGTTGGTGTTTAAATTCACACCTCTGGAATGCGTATTTGAAACGGAAAGCTATGCACAGATAAACTGCTCTTCAAATTAGGAGGGGAAGCTCCCTCTTGCTGATGGTATTCAAGAAAGTAAACTAAAACTAAGTTGCCTATCTTTTTGATCAGCTAGAGCACAAGGTTTATAAAACACAAACACTGCAGCTGAGATTTTTTAATTTAAGAACTTCAACTACGACTAACTTAAACTAAAGACGTTTCTAACTTCTCAAGTAATAAGCAGAGCAAGAGAAACTAGAAATGAACAAGGTAGATTTTCTGACAAAATACTTCGATAAACTCTTTCTCAACGAACATCTACACACTTCAATGTAAGTTGAAATCAAGATCATAAAAGTAAAACACCAATAACGGAAATCAGAGATTTTATATCAAGGCAAAGGAGGCTCATGATTTTATTACTTGAACTTCTGGAACAAAACTCACTTCTAACATGCCGGAATAGAAATTGCAGCTAAAGAGAACCAATCTTATTCTTACACAATAGAAACAACAATCACACTAACTCCTTGTTGGCTAAAGAGGCTCAACAATTTGCTATCACAACACAAGTGAACTGAAACTGAATAACAACTTGCTGCAATACAGGCTCGCAATTTGCTAACACAATAACCATTAAAGAAAACTAATGAGCAAAGGCTCTTATTTATAGGCAAGCAGAGGAGTAGGGAACCCTAAAATCTCCTTGCTTTCACAATCTAGGGCTTGCTTAGCAAGCAAGCTTTATTACTAAATCTAGAAAGAAGATAACACCTAAAACCTAAGAAAGCGGGAAAAGAAGGAAATGCCAACTATTACAATTATCTTCTTTCTCTTCTTCAAAGAATGGATAAGAATCATTCCAAGAATAGAAAGAAAGCGGAATGAAAGCTTCTAGATGAAAGCCGCTTTAAATCTCAATCATATCCGCTAGAAAGCAGGAAACTGAGTCCTGGTCAAGTGCATTGATACTATCTAAGGCAATATTCCGATTCTCCAAGATCTCTTCGCCTTTTGTGATCAAACCTAGAGGATCTTTCACTTCTTCAGTTGCTTTATGAGTTTTGTTCTTGAAAAACATCGCTGCCCCAAAAGATGACTCACAAATTTGATAACTTGGCGGCTCTGCAACTTTATGCTTCTGACACTTCGCTTGATTTCCAACAGAAGAGTATTGCACAACTCTTTTCTGATACCTTTCATTTTTCTCATATCACACCTCCTTGTGTTCTTCAGCTGAGATGATGTAGTTTTGACATAGTGTCGATTTGGTCTTAAACTCGAGGGGAGTGTACTCCATAGTGAAAACCTTGAAGAATGACTATAAACTCGCCTATGTTCAGACAAGCTTTGAGCAATTTTCTATTTTTAGAATGCTGGTTTTTCGTCCTCAAACGGACAAATTTTTGGAAATTTTTCTGAGATATGGGTTTTGCTCAGAATTTCCTTGCAATACAACCCAGATCGTTCATTTTTTAAAATCTTGAATTTTGACTAAAAAAGCAGCAAACCCTAATTTCTTCAATTTTTCACTAACAAAGCTGGTACCTGGGTTTTGTTTAGAATACAATTAGAAATGGACCCAGTTGATCAGATTTGAAAAATACTGATGGCTGATCGAAAAAGCAGCCAACCCTAGAATTCGAAATTTTCTTGAAAAAAAACTATGATATGGGTTTTCTTCAGAAGACTGTTTTGAGAGGACCCAGATGATCAAAAATTGAAAACCTTGAAGATTTCACTGACATGCAAACAAAAAAAGCAGCTGCTGCAACTTGATGAAAATTTCTTGAAAAATTCTTCAAAAGAATGAGTTGAGTAGACCCAGAAGGCTGAAAATTGAAATCTTGGATCTTCTCCTTCAGAAATTTGATCTTCTAGATGAAAAAAAACATGAAAAAGCAAGATCTTATGTTGCTAGTCTGAAAATTATTCTTGAAAATCAGCAACCTTGAGCTCATGGATCTTGAAATAAAACTTCAAATTTGCTGCTCTATTCTTCTCCTTTGGACGCCACCTGCAAAAACGATGAAGATTGAATGGAAGAGATGTTTTAAATATACTTAGTTGAAATAGGTTTTCTTTCTTTTGTTTTTATCTTCAAAACCCTAAAAATTGGCCTGTTCAATGAACTTGGACATTCCCTTCCTCTTTCCATTTTGAATCTTTTGAAAACTTTGAAAATTTCACTAAGGCATTGTAAGTTGGGCGCCCTTCTTGGCTAGGGGCACCCACTTCACCCAATGTTAGTCATTTTTTGAGTTTTTTTAACTTTTCACCATTTTGACCCCTTACTTTGTCCTCGATCTTCAGCTTCCAGATTAATCCAATGAACGAGTTGGATGATTCATCGCATAGCCTGACTGTTTCTGAGAAGATTGTTCTGGAGGCGCCTTTGACAGAAAAACTTCGTTTTGACCTTCAAATTCATGGGAGCCCATTTCCTCCAGGGGCTCCGAACTTTCATAGTGTTAGCCATTTTTGTGATTTTCAAGTTCTTCCTTTTCCCTTTGATCTTTTAATGAAATCTTGATTCCGGGAGCTACACTGATCCGATCGATTGACCGTCAACTCCATTGGATAGCACGACTAAAACTAACGAAGTGATCTTAGAAGTCGTATTTGCAAATTCTAATATCTCAGGGCTCAAAATCTTGGGCGCCTTTCTTCACCAGGGGCGCCCAAGTTCACCAAACTTAACCATTTTTCTTAAGTTTTCAACTTTTCTTCAATTTTGACCCCTGGTTTGATCCTGATTTCTGGATGTTCGAATGATCCGATGGAGGAGCTGAATAATTCACCGCGAAGCTTGACTGATTCTGAGAAAATCACCCTGGAGATACTTCTGGCTAAAAACTTCGTTTCAACCTTCCAATTCATGGGAGCCCATTTCCTCCAGGGGCTCTGAACTTCACCAGAGTTGGCCATTTTTCTGTATTTTCTTCTCTCCTTTTGACTTTGACTCTTATCGGACCCTCTGTTCCGCCTGCTGCATCTGGTGACTGCCATCTCTGATTGACATGTTGTGCTCTGATGAAGACGCCCGTTGCGAAGTTGCCTGAATTCTGGAGAGATTGAGCACATTTGCAAACCCTTATTGTTGAGTTAGGCCCCTCAAAAAGCTGGGTGCCCCTAGGCATCAGGAGCACTGAAAGTTTCCAGAGTTGGAAAATTTTCTGACATTTTCATAATTTTCACTTTCTCCTGTTTGAAACTGCTTTGTTTGATCTCGAATTCTGGGTGACTGAATGATCTGTTGACTGCACTGTCGGACTCGTTGTGGAGCTGGAAGGATTTTGAATAAATTTGACGGAAAGCTCAAACCCTAATTCCATCATCTGGTGCCCTAAAAAGATGGGCACCCTTCCTCACTTGGGGCACCCAAGTCAAGCAGACTTACTCAATTTTAGGCAATTTTCACCTTCGTCCTTTGTTCATTGTGCATGTCCATCAATTCATCTTTTGTTCAATGCTTGCGTGTTAAATCTGACACCTGGCAGCTGACTGACCTCCATTGATGACTTCGGAGTTCCTGATATGCTTCTGAAAAAGCAGAATAGACCCACTAGGGAAAAACTGATTTTTTTGAGATTTTGACTGCACTAGCCTGATATGGAAGTATTTTGAGCCAATCAAAATCAGTTTGGACCCTAGCGGACAAACTTTCTATTTTTAGAAAGTTTTGCCAATATCTATTTCGAAAGAAAACCAGAAAAAGTTACTAAATTTAGAAAATTTCTAAAAATAGCAGTTTTCCTAAAATTTAGGGATGAAAAACTGAGATCTGGGTTTTGTAGGTTAAGCTGCTCTGAGCAAACCCAGATCGTCAAAATTTGAAAATTTTGCATTTTAACCCCTCATGCAAGACATGCACACCCAAATTTTGACCTTTTTGACTGATTTAACAAGACTTTTACTCATTTCTTCAAAATGTCTAAGTGTAACAAAAAAACTTTAATTTTGGGGTACAACAAGTTGCTTGTTGCCTTCTTTAACTACTTGCTTGTGTGCTTGAGCTACTTGAGTTACCTCCTCTAGACGATGAAGGACAACTTATCTTAGAGCTAGAATTTATCCTAGACACCAGAGAAAGGACATTGAGGAACAGGATCATTACCGAAACTCTAATCAAGTGGAAGGGACTTCCTAAAGAAGATGCTACATGGGAAAGAGAAGAAACCATCAAAATGTTTAGAGATAAACAAAGTCAAGAAGGTGGCATCATTGGCTGGGAAACAAGAGGTTCTTGCAGATCGAAGTGGTATGCAAGCTTGCCAAAGACAAAGGTATACTCTATAAACATATAGAAACACATTCTGATGTATACAGATCAGGTATGCCCTGTAACCATTGAATGTAATTACTTTACGTTGACATTCGTTAACCTTATCATAGCTATCATATGTAAGTGTAAAATAAGTATCAAGATATATATATGTATAAATAGATAAATACATATATGTTATTTTGAATTAGACAACTAATGAGATCATGATGATCTATTCCATCATAAGTATTGTGTGAGGTAACCACATGAAATAACCATGGAAGGGGAGAAGAATAAAATGGGACAAAATCATTTGATATTCTGATCACCAAGGATTGAGGCTGGAAGGCACGAGGAATCTACAGGTAAGTATAAAACAAAATATTTAATAAATTCAAATAATGAGTTCGGTAAATACATCATGAATTTAGATATTAATTTTTAGTAAATATATCTTGAAATTAAATGATAATGTGGTAGAATAAGAATTTATATATAATGATAATTATTCTAGTTGATGTCGCTCATTTCTATTGATGTCATTTTGGAATAATAAAGTTATACGTGCTACTATTTATTCTTAATATCTTATAGAATTACTGATATGTTTATTTTGAATTGAATACCTAACTATATTATTGTGATGTATTCTATCATAATGTCTCTCACATGAAGTGTATTTCATATTTTCATCAAAGTTTTGTATCATCAAACAAACATGTAGAAAGTTAATGGAGGGAACCTGTAGGGAGCAAGTACTAGTTCTCCTCTAGGTATGCCACTCCCCGGATCGGAAGACCAAGAGACATGCCATCGGGAGCCAAGGGAGTGATATCTGCTCTTGGGCTTAGAGAGAGTATCTACAGGCCTCCTATGGATTCCTCTCCTCTAAACTATCGCATGTTTAACTTGAGGAATTCTCCAACATAGTTGGGAGATGATGAGGATGGATAAGGAAAGCAGGTACAAGCGTATCCCCTAAGTACACCACTCCTCGGATCGGATGACTGAGTATCATGCCATCAGGAGTCAGGAGGAATGGTATATCTGCTCCTGGGCTTAGGAAAGATTGCTTCGGGCGGACTTATCCTTCTCATCCAATCCCTTACTATGATAGAGTCCCAAATTCCTCGCAGTACTTGACCCCATTTGGTGCAACGGAAACCCATTTCTACTCTTAAATGCGTTGTACAGAGTAAATAATAATTTCTTTTATATGTACATGATGTGGTTTGTCTTATATAATTGTATTTGTGCTCGAGTGTATACTCTATATTTGAGTGAATACTTTATGACTTATGATTGTATTTGAGTGTATACTCTGTAACCTTGTATTGATATTTGAGTGCATACTCTATAACTTGTATTTGAATTCAAGATGTATATTGTATTCAAGTGTACACCATGTGACTTATGTGTATTCCAGTATATTCAAGTTGTATACTCGCACTACATATGTTGATGATTAAAAGCAGCTTCAGTCATATTTCTTCCAGCTTCTCCTTTACTTCATTTGATAAATTAAATGATAGCTAAGAGGATATTTAATTTATAAGTATCAAGAGGCACAAGCTTATGATTATTGAAGAGTCATCATTTAATAAAGAGTTGTATGAGGCCGACCTCATTCTCCTTTGTTTACGATTTTCTCACAAGGTGCGATCTTCTATGAAAAAGATATCTTTTATTGGTGGCCGACTTGGATGTGTTTGAAGAGGCACGTCCTCTCCCAAAACTTGTATATATATTCATTCATTTGCTCATTGTTGATCATCCAATTTACATTGTTCATTCACTAGTCTAAGGTGCGAATAAGAGTAAGGAGCAGAGCAGATTAGTCGATCTGTTATCAAAGTCTGAGATCATCATTGTTATATTGCTGTGTGAGAATCAGTTTATCATTCAAGTGCAGATCGACTTTTGTGTAGAAGGCTGAGATCATTATCAGCAAATTGCATCACATAGTTTCTGTATTTGCATCTGATTGTGATGCTATTCTTGGCCTCATTATTGGGCTCATTGTAATGGAGATATTCTTGTTGTGATTCAATATATAAGTGATATATTGTTGGTTTTTCTCCCTCAAGAGGAGAGGGTTTTCCCCAGTATCTACAGTTATTGTGTGTGATTTTGGAATTAATTTTTTTGTGCATTAAACTGGATCATAAACCAACAACATATACTTCATTTTCCTGGCATAATTATATGATTTATATGCCTTGTGTGTAATCTATTACTTTTCGCTTCTATGTGTATTCGTCTTACATCGTTTGTCTTACTCTGCATATTTATAAGTGTATTTCATGTATTTTTATGCTTCATGTGTAATCTGTGATTATGCTCTATACATGTATTCATGTTTGCTTCATACTTTGTATCTTGTATGCATTTATGATTACTATAAAGTCTACATGATTGATCTGTGGATAACTTTCTGATGTGTTTTTCATGATGGGTGTGTTTTCAGCATTTCTACTTGTGATTCACAAGCATACCCCATGCTTTATATATTCAAGTGTGAATACTTCATACCTTATGTATTTGAGTCTATGTTCCAAGTTGATGTATGCTCCATGTATTTATTCATGCTTTATTGCTTACATGTATTCAAATGTATGATTCATATCTTATATGCGTGCCTCATGCCTAATGTGTTTTAACATGTTCACTGCATGAGTATATTTCTATTATGTTCTATTTCTTGAGTGTATATTTCTGATTGAACATGTACACTTCTTCGAGTGTATTTGTATACCTTGAGTGTATTAACATGCCTTACTCATATTTCCTAAGTGTATGCATCATATCTTGTGAGTGATTATGTGTTTGCTATATATTTGATGTACCTTCAACATGATTATTCATGAAATCTTTATGTGTGATTAATTCATGTTTGTCGAGATCCTTCATACATGAGTGCCCTCTTAATACCTTGAATTTGCTTTGTAATGTCTTGTTTTCTTATGCTTGTATTTTCGATGTGATTCTGGCTTACAATATCTTATGTGCATACCTCGTGACTATTTCATGTACGATGATTTTATCCATGCATATGTTTCATGAGTTTGTGATATGTTTCACCTCTTCTGTATATTTAGATACTTGCTTATGTCTCAAATGTTTTTAACATATTTGCTTCATGAATACTATTCTCATATATGCCAGTGTTTGATTCATATCTCATGTGTATTCGAATTCAATTCAAAGACCTACGTGTGTAGATGTTTGTGGCACTTGTATTCGAGTGTATGATTCATGCCTTGAGTGATTGATTCATGCTTTATGTGCACATTATTAAGCATATTATATGACTATGATTCATACCCTTAGTGTATTCAAGTGTGGCTTACTTTATGATTTATGTATGATCATTTGAATACTCTGTGACTGATATTCATGTATCTTACTTGTATTCATGTGTATGTCTTGCGACTTGCGTGCATTCACACTTTGCAACTTATGGGTGTTTATGGGTATATTTTTTAACCCACATGTGTTTTGGCATATACTATGTGTCGTTATGTGTATGCTTCATTAAGAATTTCCTTGTTTTAGCTTCATTCTTGATGTGTTTCCAAACAAGACCACTCCTTGTTGTCTTATGCTTGAAAGATTAGTTAAAATTTTGTTTGCCTAACCACTTCTTGAGTGAGGTGCTATGACTATTGAAGTGAAAGATTTTTTTAGTTGTGATTGCTTGAGGACGAGCAATCTTTGGGTGGGGAGGACTTTCATGTCCCCGAAATTGTGACATTTAGATAATAAAGAAGCATAATTAAAAATATTTAACCATTTGATATTACCTAATTATAATTGTCCAAAACAATATTATAATTATGGATATTATAAATAACATTATGATATAATAGATATTAAAGTATATAAATTTAATATAAAATATAAACATGAAATAATATTATAATTATGATTATAAATATAATGAATAATATAATATACACAAGAAAATCTAAATAATCAAATATAAATGGAAATTATGATTGTTATATAGAAACTAATAAATATAACTAATACTATAAATAAATATAAATAATATTACAAATAAATTAAAAATAAAATAGTAAAATATAATACACATCAAAACAAAAAAATAAAATAATTTGAGATATCATTAAGGAATGTTTAACTAAAGGTCATGTCCATTTGTGGGGTTATCTCTATTCAAAGAGATGCCTCTCTTCATGGAGGTATAAGGATATAAAATAAGTTGTGGGATGTGGAGAAGAGGGGGAGTAGAAGATAAAAGGAAAATGATATATTAAATACACATCAAATTTTAAGAAGAAGATAGAAGAGTGAAGGAATGAAGATATAAAAAGGAGATCTATCAATAGTGTGTAGAGAACAATAAAAATAGAAATTAGAAAGGTTTTAGTTTTCAAAAGGCAGCAATCCCTTCAAAAGGTTGTGTCTCTTCTAATGAATGTCTCTTTTCAAAAAGATACATCTTCTCATTTGAATGTGGAGATATAAAAAGAGAAAGAATGAGATATGTATAGGGAGGAAGAAGGAAATAGAGAATAGAGTGGGAAACAAGAGATAAAATATAGGTTGCGGATCATCCAAAATTTATAAAGACGGGCAGATGGAAAGTAGATAAGTATTTTATGAATATAAGGAGATAAGTATTTTTATGAATTTAAATAATAAGTTAGATAAATGTTTGTACATTTAACTAATGATGTTGATAAATATGTCATAGATTTAAATAATAGTCTAATTAATAGTAATTCATACATGATGCTATTTATTTAATGTTATCTATTTTTTATTGATTGCATGGGGAATAATAAATCATGCATGCTACTAGTTATCTTATAACATTGCTGATATGTTACGCTCCATTGACATTATTGTATATATATATATATAATATGATTATACAATGAAGATACAAGTGTAGCAATTATTGAGCCTTATAAGTAATTGTGATTATTTGATAGAAAAATGAATAAATTTATGAATGTCTTTATCCTATGATTGATTAGGAAAAGGAGAAAAGGAATGCAGTATGAACACTGGACCATCATAAAAAAGGATAATATCTCTGCTAAAACCGCGTAGATTTGGCAAGTGAATCGCAAAATGGGGACATTACAGAGGTTTGGTGGAGGTGAAACCTATTGGAAATATTGTCATTGATGTCAAAGGTAAAAAGACGAAACTTGCTATATCATTAATGTCAAAGGAAGACTGTTGGATATTGCCATCGATGAGCCAAGGTAAAATGAGAAGATAAGCACAACTGAAGATAACATATTTGAAAGAAAGAACATCTAGAAAATTGATAGTCAGCATTGGATGAATGCTATGATTGTCACAGTTTGCATCAAACTTCTATTCTACATCACATTCATTAAGTCTAAAAGAACAGACAATGTCAGTAATCATACCATTAGTAAACGATGCGATAATGACATCAATAAGTCAAGACTATGATTCAGAAATTCATGTCAATACTATTACGGGTCTGAACAATATGTAATTAAGTTGAAGTATATTGGATGACAGAAATCTGAAGAGAATCCCCTCCACAGAGAAAGAGTTTGCTAAATACATCGAAAGATATCAAGGGCTCGATGCATCAAAACCATAAATGATCAAGAAAACATCAAGAAAACACGAGATTAATGGAGTTTGTTGAGATTAATGGAGTTTGTCATTTGTACACAAGTGATCAAGAAAACAACAAGAACTTGATCATCTTACTAGAAAGAAACAATTTCTACAGATTGTAATGCGACAGGACGTAATACAGTATGCTGCATTTCTCAGAAATAGTGATTTAGGAGGTGCTTCCACGGGACGTACACAAGACGTCATACATGTAACTAAGTTCGATTGTTGTATTGTTTAATGTTTAAAGGAGAAGTTTTGACTAAACTCGGTTTATGAGAATTAATTAATGAAAGCAAACTTGGTTTATGAGAAGTAATTGCATTCTTTGAAGAGATGCGTTTCAAACTCGAGCACATGTGTCTCTTCAAAGACGTTTTTTTTATCATATCTCATCAAAGGGTCGTGCCTATCTTAAAAGACATGGCTTCATAATCAAAAGATATGTTTTATTTTAAAGGACATATGTCTACAAGTGCGACTACCAAATAATGAAGAACAGAATTTGAAAGAAGTTTTCAAAAATCTGAAGAAAATAGATTAAGACTAACACAAATAAATGAAGAGTTGTGAATAAAATTTGAAAAGACAGAGTTGTGCTCTTTCATCAAGAGATGCAATCTTGGATCAAAGTATATATTTGACATTCATTTTTGAAGGGGTGGTTGTGTAGTGTTGGAGTATGGAATAAAGAATATATCATGAAAACACAAGTGGGTGTGGAGTGGAAGGTTGTGTAACAACAGAACAGCAGGACATGAAAATGAATATCATCTGTAATGAGCCTTGCTCAAATTGATCACAAATTACCCTTAAATTGCAGCTTTGAATTTTGTCAAACAATTGACATGTAAACTTGTAACTTGCTGATCTGATTGTTTCAGTCTGATATAAATGTTTTTCCAATGATAACCAATGCATAAACTACTTGCAAAAAGACTTCTATGATGACTTGACGAGGTCCTAGATGCAATGCAGATTTATTTTTGTGTTTTCAAATGCAATAGATGAAATTTCATGAGTTAAATATGCAGCTACAGCTTTTTGACATAATGTCAAACAGTTGGCATACATCCTCTTACACAATTCAAATGAATTAGATTCAAATAGAGAACTCCCAGCTTCAAATGTTTTATTGATGATGCAATCTTCTTACAATGTAAATGAGATGAAATTGCCGAGACTCTTGGCTTACGTACATATGACAAAATGCTTGAATCAGATATGAGCTTTCACCTACAGCAGTACCATCTAAAATGCATCTAAATAACATGAAATATCATTAAATAACACAAGGGAACCTGAAGCTTGATGGCGCCTTGAATCCCCAATGAAGAAGCAATCAATATCTTGTGAGTTGAAGACCTTGAGAAGCCAAATCGAATTTTTGAAGAAGTCGCCCCTGCTCTGATATGAATGAAGAAATAAAATAATTCAAAATGATTCCAAGCCTCCAATAACTCCAAACACAACCAGCAAGCACCTAGAAATGGAGCGCTCCAATCTCCAAGAGAAATCGATGCATATATGAGCTCCAATGAATTTGAATGTGTCTCCAATGGCGTCCCTGTTTGCTTCAGATTTAGCTTCAGAAATTCTTCAATAAAAATGTGATCCTCCTCTTCAAATAATAGATTCCCCAAATGATATTCTTCAATGCAAATTGTCTCCAATATTATATTCTTCAAAATTGGTCCTTTGCCACAAATTTTGCCCAATGAAGTGACTAAAGTTATCACCTCCAATCTGCAACCCTTCAAGAGATATTTCACTCCCTCAATTATGAAATCAATGGGAGTTATCATTCCCAAAGATCAATTGATTATCTGCAGACCACTTGGCTCTACAAATGCTCAAGAAGAAATCACCAATCATCAACATCAAATCTGGATGGTGAAGAATGAAACCTCAATGTCTATTTATGCATTTCCTCTAGAGGTCGGCCCAAATAGAATAATATTAAATTTCAACTTCTAGAAGATTCCAATATACTTCAAATTATTTGCACTTTATAAAATATGAAAATATAATATAATTAATAAAGTGCACCTCAACATCAAATTATAATATAAGGTTTCCATAAATAGAAATAATAATGATATCTAATGGAAAACCTTTCTCCAATCAAATATTGAGCCAAATAATCACCAAATGACTGACAGATGACTCTCTCACCATGCCTCATTAGCCTACGAGAGCCACTAATAGGCTAATCCTGCCGATATGTCAATGTCAACTAGAAGGGGACATTACATCATCTAAAGTGCAGATTAAGAAGTGTGTGGTGTGGAAAACATAAAAGAATATCATAGACACCAAACAAATGAAAAGCAAAGTTTAAGAAGATTATTTGCAGATTTGTTAGTGAAAAGACATGATTGTTCAAATGGTTGTATCCATTTCAAGGGGTTGTATCCATTCATAGAATCACTAAAGACATAAAGGCAAGTGTAGAAGTTGTGTGTGAGTGTGAGAATGAGAATGTTAAATAAAAGAGAAGAGTTAAAGGACTTGTGTGAATCTTAAAGAAGCATCATATATCAAATAACAACCCCTTTTTAATTATTAAATATTTAATAAGAAGTGCATCATTATTTCACATACAAATGATTAAATATTTAATAAGAGGCAAATTTCTATGAAGAGAATATAAGAGGCACTTTTGTATGTGAAAGAAAAGTGAATTCATCATATGCTGATTTATGTGAACATGATTCAAGAAGGATAAAATCAAGAGGAAGAGTGGTTGTATTGTCCATCATCCGTTGAAGAAGCAACATTGAAGGTGGAGCATTGTTCTTTCAATTATTATCTTTGCTGAGTTGGTGCTTGGCAAGTGGGGGTTAGTACCTCCGGTAGTTTGGTGCCTACAAACATTAGGGGTTGGTGCTCCTTGTAGGTCGGTACCTACTAAATCAGTTTAAGGGGTTGGTGCTCCTTGTAGGTTGGTGCCTACTAAACTACAAAATTGGTGATTCAAGTAGGTTGGTACCTACAATCTTTGTAATTTCATATAAAAACATAAAGTACAATTGTTGATGTCAACTTGATCATATTGTGTCTTACTGCATGGTTGATATTGTGTTGAAGTTTAAAAGTTGAAAAAGTTGAGAGGGTAAAAGTTTGTTGATATATTGATTCACCTCCATCCCCTCCCCCCCTCTCGGTATATCTCTGTGCTCTTCAAAACCAATGCACAAGATTATCATTTCAGATTTGAATACAACATATGATTCAATATTTGCAAAAGAACACAAGAGACAGATTCTTGCATGGAGAGAACA
>VDFB02349045.1:0-10621 GCA_007258455.2 Sequoia sempervirens | reverse complement strand
TCTCTTCCTTTTCTTCTGGAAGTTTGAGCAACAAGGACATGACTTTCTTCATTATGATAATTTCACCCATATCCTCTTGCTACCAACCTGGACTCTTCTTGAATAAAATTAGCTTGAAGATGATAAAACTTGGGAAACTTAGATCTCTCACTAATGTTTTGAATAAAAGGTTCCCAAGATTGAGGAAGACCATTTAGTGCCAACATAACCAGATCTTTATCTTCGACTATGTCTCCAATAGTGCATAGCTAATCTCTCAACTTAGCTATCTTCATGAAGAAGGAGATTATTGAATCTCCTTTAGCCATTTTTATATGATGGAGCTATTGTCTCAAAGCAAGGGCTCTGCTGGTATTATTGATCTCATACAATCCTTGTAGAGCCTCAAACATATCTTTGGCTATCTTCATCTTGGAGATAATCTGAACTAGATGATCCTTCACAGAGTCTATCATGATCTTTCTAGCCTTCGTGCCATCTTTCTTCCATTGAATTTTCTCAGCATCATCGAATGGCTCAAACACATCATTTTCCACAAAATCTAGAAGATCATTTTCTTCTAAGGCAATAAGAACTCTGAATTTCCAAGAGATGAAATTTGATGCTACATCAAGCCTATCTTCGACCTTGACTCCATTCACCATCTAGACCCTACTCAAGGGAAAATTTAATACAATGAATAGTGAAACCTCTCCTTGATACAAATCAATATAATTCTCCTTGAAATCAGATCTACTGCTACAAGTGTGGACTTCTCCTTAGAAAGTGTGAATTGAATTGATGATCAAATGAGTGATCTTCCTCTTGCTTATATACAAGTCTAGGCGACCTCTTCTTCTAGGTCAGCCCCTAGAAAAATAAAAATGTTATTTGTAAGTCAAGGCCGAACTGCCTTGAAAAATATTTATTTATTTTTAAATTTAAATTCAATTGTGGAGAAAATATCTCCCCCCGCTACAAATATTAACACACATTGCATCCTCTTTCAATCCATGGGCAAGCTAAGGTTGAGAAAACATAATGTTTTCAAGTTCATTTAGTAATTGCATTTAACCTTAATCAAAAATATTGTTTATTGTGAAGATGATACCATAGTTATACATGACATCTTGGGAATTTCATATTGCTGTTGTTGCATTGGTATACTACATTGAATTGTTGTTTTTTAAATTGTTTAGATCCCACCTCTCTGGTTACTGTGATTTGAATGCTCCTATATAAAAAAATAAATAAAAATAATGTAGTATTTCGGGTCAAGCTTGCGCTGTAAATACAAAGTACTATCTAAAATATGTGTAACAATTTTTTAATTGAGTGGGATTGAATTACAATTATTTATTGTAATTTCCTGCAAGCAGTTTTTTTTCTCGTTCTTGGAAGAACTATTTAACTCATGCAAAATTTTAGCATGCGTGTCTCCTGCACTTACTTCCATAAACAATATGATTCCTTCAGCCAAAGCACATGTACGAGGTTACTGTCTAGAAGATTCCATGTGCGACCCAGCAATTTGAACGCAAACAAGCGCTATACAGGTAAATGATAGGTGTTCTGGTTATTTGCACCATCCCTTGAGAATCATGCAATGGAAGTGGGTATGATTCATGAGTTTTTATTGTGGGGATTTTCATGGGTTTGTCTTTTACATTGGATTTGGCTATCTTCTTAGCAATAATAAGAAGCTTCCACCTGGGCCATTAGGATGGCCTATTTTAGGCTGCTTGCCATTGCTGGGCTCAATGCCTCATGTCACTTTGACAGATCTGTCAAAGAAATATGGTCCAATAGTCTATCTTAAAATTAGTACCTCTAAAATGGTGGTGGGCAACACCCCTGCTGCCGCGAAGGCCTTTCTGAAAACTTTGGATATAAATTTCTCCAATAGGCCTCACAATGTAGGGGCTACTTATTTGGCTTACAACATGCAGGACATGGTGTGGTCTCCCTATGGAGACCGTTGGAAGATGCTCAAAAAGGTATTTCATCACAGCCTTCTAGAATATCTATTTGTTTTCTTGTCTGTGCAACAGCCCATCTTTCATAAACTTAGAATAAAACACTTAATGAGGAAGCTTTTTAAGGAAGAACTGTGTCGATCTGGAATCCATTAAATTTTTGTCTTGACTGCTTAAAATTGTTACTCTCTTGTAAGTTAAATTAGAATCTTTATTAGGAAAGTTTTGTAAGAATGAATTGTGTCAATCTAAAAACTATTTTGTCTTAGATTTGCAATGAGTTATATTATTGTTTAGATATAGGTCTGGTTTTTATAAAATAAGCAGTTTTTACAGGGTGTTGTACCCTTAGGGTGTACCCTTTATACTGAAAGCCCACAAGACCAAAAAGAAGCTAGTTCAAACCAATAATGAACTAGGAAAAGAGGACAGGCCACACACAGAAACAACTGACAGTAAATAGTAAATAGCATTTAGTTATAGGTCTGTTATATATACATAATAAGTAGTAAATAACGTAGATCTGAAGTAAAATATTTTTGTTTTTGTATATTTACTATAAGAAAATTGAGATGTCGTTGATTTGCAATGAGTTATATTATTATTTAGATATAGGTCTGTTAAATATACATAGTAAATAGTAAATAGAATAGATCTGAAATAAAATAAAAAAATTCTTGAATAGATCATTATATTTACTTTAAAAAATTGAGATGTCTTAGATTTATAATGAATTATATTACTATTTAGATATAGATTTGTTCATCAAATAAGTTATAAAAACATAATAAATAGTAAATAAAATAGATTTAAAGTTAAATAACAAATTTCTTGAATAGATTAGCATATTTAGTTTAAAAAAAATTGAGATGTCTATCTTCATAACCAGTGCTTTACATATCACGACATACTTCCCTACAACCTTTCTGTTTTAAAAAGAAAAATGAGAAAAAAGGAGTTATACTCATCTATTGCTGGCAAATTCCTGCGAGAAACTTTCCCTTTTTTTTTTGAGTTCACTACCACTAACTTACAGTCTTGATGAGTTTTTTTTGGGTTCACTATCCACTAACTTACAGTCCTGATGAGTTTTTTTAGAGGGTGATATGTGTGTCCTAGATAATATCAACTATTTTGAAACATCATCTTTGGGTTCACTACCACTAACTTACATTCTTGATGATTTTTTTTTATGGGGTGATATTTGTGTCTTAGATAATACAACCCATCTTTCATAATGTGTGTCTTAGAATAAAACACTTAATGAAGAATTTTTTTAAGGAAGTACTGTGCCAATCTGGTATCCATAAAGTTTTTGTCTTAATGTTTAACTCATGACAAATATCTGCTTAAAAGTGTTACACTCTTGTTCTTTCATCGACTTAAATTGGAATCTTTATTAGGAAAGTTTTGTAAGAATGAATTATACCAATCTAAAATCTATTGTATCTTAATTTGTAATGAGTTATATTATTTATAAGTTATATACACATAGTAAATTGTAAATAGAATAGATAAGTATATTTACTTCAAAAAAATTGATATTTCTTAGATTTATAACGAGTTATATTATTATTTAGATATAGATATGTTCATCAAGTAAGTTATATATACATGATAAATAGTAAATAGAATAGATCTGAAGTAAAATATATTTTTTTGAATAGATTAGTATATTTACTTTAAAAAAAACTGAGATGCTTTAGATTTAAAATGAAATATTATTATTTAGATGTAGATATGTTCATCCGTTATATATAGTAATAAATAATAAATAAAATAAATCTGAAGTACAGTAAAAAAATTCTTAAATAGATTAGTTTGTTTAATTTTTTAAAAAACTTGAGATGTCAAATCATGACATACTTCCCTACAACCTCTCTGTTTTAAAAATGGAAATGAGAATAAAGGAATTATACTGACCTATTGCTAACAAATTCCTATAAAAAAAAAAATTTAATGAAGTTTTTAGAAGGTGATACATGTGGGAGTGTCTTAGATAATTCCAACTATTATGAAGCATCATCTAATTTTAGAGTCAACTCTTTAACCATTGAATAAGATGATGTTTAAATATAGTAAATAACCTTCTAATCCAAAAACGTATCTTTGAATAGAGCCAAGCCATGCTATTTCAATGCCGAGAATGAATAAACAACTCTATTCTGAAAAATTAAAAGAATTATGGATAAGGTTGATGAGAAGAAAGAATAAATACTATTTAATTGGGAATAGCTTTACCAGTCTAAATTTTGATACCTAGAGACCAAATCTAACCAAACAGTTGAAAAACTATTTAGTAGGGAGTTGGTAAGGATACGCTTGCAAGCGATGGCAAATATGTATCACATTTAAAAAAAAAAAAACTTCTAGCCATTCTTTAGGGAAAGAGGACTTGTGATATAAAAGATTTTCTATTGAATATGTTATAATCAACTATTCTAGAGTAGAGGTTTATAAATTTTAAAATTGACATTTCGTTATATTTTTAGATCGAGATGTATTTAAGATATTTATGTTAGTTGATAAGTAGTTAAAATTGTTTAGTAGTGAGTAGATAAAACTTTCTACAAGTATAATGTTAGGTTTGCTTATGAAAGAAATTGACTAAAATTATCTTTGAAGTCTTTTTCATTAGCCATTCAACATCCATATGTTGGGTGGTAAGGCATTAGATGATTGGCAGCCAATAAGAGAAGTTGAGACGGGTCACATGCTTAAATCCATTTTTGTCCAAAGTTGTAAGAACCAAGCAGTAAATGTGCTAGACCTACTCAACACTTGTACAACCAACATTTTTCGCCAAATGATTTTAAGCAAGCGAGTTTTCGAGGGCCAAGGGGATGAGGCCAACCAATTCAAGGAGAATGTAGTAGAGCTCATGACTAAAGCGGGGTATTTTAATATAGGTGATTTTATACCCTCTATTACATGGATGGATTTGCATAGGATACAAGGGAGTATGAAGAAGCTAGCAAAATAGTATGATGATATGCGAAACAATATGATTGCAGAACACCAGTCTATCGCTAACAAGAGAGTAACTCTAGACTTCTTGGATGTCCTCATGTCTAAACAAGAGAATTTTGATGGTGAGGATGTGAAGTTGTCTAATGATAATATCAAGAGTCTCCTTCTGGTAAATAGCTACTTTTGGTACAATGCATTAGAAATGTTATATCTTCTTAAAGTGAAAAAGTAAATCTTACATTAAGGTCACTTGCCACTATAATATATAAACTTGTGTCTTTATAATATTTTTATATTACTATTTTCATATATATTAATCTACACTAGTAGATAGAAAGCTCTTGTTGGAATATTTTAGATTATTCTTCAATCTTTTGAAGTGAAAAGTAAAATTATAATTGATTTTGTTTTACCTATTTTATAGGATATGTTCACTGTAGGAATTGACACATCAAGTAGCATGATAGAATGGACACTTGTTGAGCTTATCCTCAACCCAAAACTTCTAAAGCATGCCAAAGATGAAATGGATGAAGTTATTGGTAAAGACAGACGCCTCCAAGCATCAAACATTCCAAAGCTTCCCTACTTAGTGGCTATTTGCAAGGAAGTATTTTGTAAACACCTTTCCACTCCTCTTAGCCTTCCACGAGTTTCCATAGAGGCTTGCCAAGTTGGTGGCTACTACATACCTAAGGGAACATGCCACACACTCAATATTTGGGGTATTGGAAGGGACACAAAAATATGGGCTGAGCCCTTGGAATTTAACCCTGATAGGTTTTTGGGTTCCAAAATTGATCCACGTGGTAGTGACTTCCAAATCATACCCTTTGGTGCAAGAAAGCATATTTGTACTAGCACTAGGATGGGAATTTCTATGGTAGAGTATAATTTAGGGTCATTGATCCATGCCTTTGACTGGGAGTTATCACTAGGGAAGAATAACTTAAACATGGACAAATCTTTTGGGTTAGCACTCCAAAAGAAAGAGCCTCTTGTGGCAAAAGCTACCCCTCGACTTTTGCTCCACCTATATTAGATATACATGAGACTCTTCTTTAAGGATATATTTAGATAAATTGTTGAATCTGATATGTATGAAGTAAAAATAATGTTCAGTATTAGGCTAAAATATTTCATAATAATTCTAGCATTTAATTTTATTTATGTATGGGTTATTGTGATCAATGTCTATTTCAAATGATGTTTAACAAATTTATTATTGATATATCTCAATGTATATTCAATTTATTAAAATGTATAATTCATAGAATACTACCAAGTTATCTTTGATGACAAACTAGTGTCACTTTTGTGAAGGTGAATCAATCACAAGCAATATTCTGAACTTACTTTTCCTTCCTATATTTATGAGAGATGCCCCCTTGTAAATCTTGTGATAAATTTACAATTATGATATTTATAGATATTTATATATTTACACATAAAAAAATTTAAACCTTCAAATAATTATAAAAAAATTAGAGTAAGAAGAAATACACAATTTTAAAGGAATAACTAATAATCAAGCCACTAAATGTTCCTAACAATATGAAATATTGGCAATAGTAAAAAATATTGCATCCTTAGTATTTAAAAGGGCATTTCCCCCATATGACTTGAGTTGTTCCTCTAGTAAGTTTGAAGGACAACATTTTTGTGGAATGCAAGGAAACACCCAATAAACTAAATTTTTACTATTATATATATGATAATTTCCATCTTTTATTATAAAAAGGTGAAGGGTCAAGTGAAAGAATAAATATACAACTCCATTTGAGGTTCTTATCCTTCAAATAAATACATTATTATATGCACATATTAATATCACATAGCATGTAGCTCATAACTATTTTTTTCTTTATGGAATCCAAACATGTCAAGGAAAAGAAGTCTAACATGAGAAAAAGAAGAGAAAAAAACATGAATATATTTTACAAGATGGGGATAAAATTAAAAGAGGAAGAAGGAGCACTAGAGATTTATAGAGCCTTGCTTTAGGAGAGATTCATCATTGAATTTTTGAGGATGGTGGAATTCAAGGGAAAAAAGCCATAGCTATATCTCAATGTAAAAGTAGAGAAGTGATCCCAAAATATTTGGATCCCCAAGGACTCAAATGTAACCATATGCATGAATAAAATTCCCATTATTACTAAGAGTATGGAGTATGCATGCATAAAAAGGTCTCCAATATGCTCTTATCCTTAAAGGCTCAATGTGGAGACTAAGAGAAAATGCTTTCTTCATGAAATGGGCTAACTTCTAGCCAAACAGGGAAAGCATGTAAAATTGGTGTAAGGAATAGTGGGAAAAAGGAACTGAAACAAAATCATGGCCTAAGAGTTTATTTTAGTTGAGTGTAACTCATCGAATAAAAAATAAGAGATCATTAGTGGAGAGCTATTTTTAATGGATGAGATCAAGTTTTAATTGACAAATTGGGAGCCAAAATGCAATCCTCTCTCCCACCCTCTTAAGGAATCCCCAATGTTATAGATTATATTATACATTTTTTATTAGATTAAATGGGTCCCAAATTCATTGGTCACACTTTTAGAGGGATCAATCCACTTCCAAGCAAAGGATATGTTGTCCTTGAAGGTAGATATGCTAGCTCATCAACAAAATGTGAGTGATGCTAGGGAAAATAATTATATTAGATAAACTCTCCTTCACTTAGGCATAGCTAAAACTAGGAGGGTGTTCCTAGAGGTAATATTTAACAAGATTTAATCACAATTAATAATATTGTATGATAAACATACTATAGTAGTAACTAGAAATATGTTGATACCAAATTATGTCACTAAATTGAAGACTATCCTACCACTATAACCTCTACTAAGTTGATATGGGTATCTAGGAAATGATTCACCAATAGAAATAATACCAAGGCTCATTGAATATATTTCCCTAGATATAACACTAAATCATGATATTCATATGAGTCTACTTCCTAATCCTACACTACTAATGAGTGATTTTGTTTGAATTTAAAAGTGAATTGAGGGTCATTTTTTTTAGGACCGATAACTTATAATTATTTATAGTCACAATAGACCTTAAGAGGCAATATATAAATAAAAAAGAGATATGATATTTAACAACTAGACATGCTTGTTAATCCCTCTAAAAACTTCCAAAAATCCATATGCAATATAAGAAAGAAAATTACAAATAACAACTATAATGTATTAAATTGTTGTGAAACTTATTTCTAATAAATGTTGCATTCACACCAAAAATATGGTGATAGAAAACCCTAAGCTAGGAAGAACCTATCACACTTATTCTATTTTAAATTTTACTAAGAATCTAGATTAGAGAAGGAGATGTCTAGTTACAAACATCTACTACACAATAGCTATCTCTTCATGACTTTCACGAGGAGTTGTTGTAATGTTTACTGGACATGTAAGGATTGAAACTCTATATATTTCTTAGTTTTATAACTAGTTGCAATATGACCCTCATTGTGGCATCATTTACAACAAATATTTCTTCATAATTTTACTTTGCTAGCTAGTTATTCTATTTTTTCTTTGATTTTAGGATGTAAGTGATAAGTTAGTTCACTAAGCATCTTTTATCATCCAACACTTATTTTAGTGTAGGGATGGTGCATTAAACAAGGTTCCTGTCACATCCCATCTTGTTGTTACTGATTTACTTTTACCTTCATGACTAAACAGGATGCTAAACACAATCATGATTTGGTTATGCTTGCTAAAAGGATGAAATACTAAAATAGGTATTAAGAAAGTGTTGGTAAATTCTTAATATAGCTTTGAAAGAGTAAATATGTTTACATTGGTAGCTATATGAGTATGCTAAAGTTTATGATGCATATGGATTTATTATGAACATCTAAAGTTCTACCATTGCAAATATGCTAAGCTAGTTGCAGGGATGGGTTCAATCCTCCAAAAGGGAGGGGAAGTATCACTCAGGAGAAGTGATTGGTTAGATTACCCTAAATGAAACCTATCTCATCTCACACACACACTTATAATAGAATGGTTGAGTCAAGTCATAGTATTGGGAATTGGTAAGTCATCCTTTAGACATGATGTGTCTGCGTTAGTAAGGGTATTGATTACTGTTGAATGCATTCTTGGATGATGTTTATGTGTTTGGAGTTTATGAGTTCTTTCTTATGTTACTATGCTTTATTGATGTAGTGAACACACATTGAATGTATGTATATATGTATATGCATGTAAACAATAGACCATGCACATGGAGGAGTAGGTACATGAGAGTACATAGGTAGATGTACCTATGCACAATTATGAATGGGTTGCTTATGAGTATGGTGTTATCGAACCGACAAAATGACATGTATGTGTATGTGGTATATATACATTGCACGTATGTTTGTTATCAATGAGATAGCAATTGTGTATGTGCTTGATTGTGCAATCCAATGTATAGATAGATTTATAAGATATATACATATATACATATGTATACATATGTATGTGTGAAAAATGTGGAAATTGTTAGTAAATCAACACAAAAACCAATGAGACGTATTACATGAAAGATTTGAATCAAAGAAATACTCTATTTGTAGCAAAATAAATCTTTAAAAATGTTTCATTTTTCTCTAATCTCAAGGATTTATTAAACCATTTGGCTCTCAAATTTTGTATGTGCACTATGGTTCTTAAAATGACAGCTTGAGAGATGAGATGCTATTCAAAATACAAGAAAACTAAGTTCTTATATCAAACTATGTGATGAAAGCTATGATGCTATGATAATGGAGATTATGATGAATGAATAATGTCGTTAAACTATGTGATACAAATGTTGTGATAAGAAGTTAAAATGATTCTGCATATGCTCAAATGATTAGTGATATGATAATCTAAAATGCAACTATAAAACAAAACATGATTTAAAATGCAACTATAAATCAAAACATGATTCTACAATGCTAACTATAAAGCTAAACATGATTCTATATGCAACTATAAAGAAAAATATGATTCTAACTATAGACTCCAAATGCTCCAATGCTCCAAAGCTATTCCTGCATGATAACTCTACTCGAATGTGGGATGCAAAATATTATAGAAAAGGGTCATATTTATAGGCTTTTCCAAGTATCTTGTGATGTGGTAGTGATCGATGGTCTAGATTCAAACAAGAGGGATGAATGGTGGAGATGGAGAGAATCAAGAAGAATGTTCCCTTGACCAAAGAAAACATGCCAAATGGATGAAGGAATCCCTTGACCAAAGACAACATGCCAAATGGAGGGAGGAATAAAGGAATAAAGTGTGTGAGAAAAAGACCATGTGTTTGAAAGTTTGTTGAAGATAATTCTAATTAAAAATTAGAATTATTTAATTTCATGTGACCTTGGTGAGGTGGCATGAAAATTTTTAGACATGTGCTTGAATTCTAAATTTGGGATTACTAAGGATTAATTAAATAAAACAAACTTTAGAAATTTATTTATTTAATTAAATTAGAGGAATGTGATTTTAGATTTGGAGAATTAGAAGATATCAACTATATAAATAAATTGAGAATTTATTTATACATAGATGAAATATTAATTAAATAACTAGTATTTAATTAATTAAACATCTTGACCGATTTTAGTGTATACATTTTTCCCCTCTTTGAAGTAATGTGTTTACATGTTACTTCAAAGAAAAATTCTTTGCTGATGTCGA
>VDFB02349044.1:0-26355 GCA_007258455.2 Sequoia sempervirens | reverse complement strand
TCACCTATTTCTCCTTCACCTTCAAAGGGTTTAAGATGTACTTTTGTCCATATTTTTGGATGGTATACACATTTCTCCTACCATCATAGATGGCTTCTCTGTCAAACTACCATGGCCTACCCAACAACACATGACACGCAGTCATAGGCATCACGCCACACAACACTTCATCTATGTATGAACCAATCTAAAAATTGACTAAACACTACTCACGCATAGTCATTTTGTGTTCTCTTTGTAACCAATAAACTTTGTACAGACTAGGATGCTTACTCCTTTTCAAACTTATTTTTTCCACCATTTCCTCTAAAAGTAAGTTATCTATACTACCACTATCAATTATAACCTTACAACACTTACCTCCAGCCTTACACATCGTCCAAAAGAGACTCCTTCTTTGAGATGGTTCCTCTTCCACTATATCTAGGTTCACTAACACCCTTCTCATCATGAGGGATTCACCTTCTTTTGGGTCTGCTTCTTCCACCGATGCATCACATTCTTCATCCTCATGTGCTAAATGGTTTCTTGTCTCACTCTTCTTGCTACCCTCTTGTATTTGATCACACCTGAATGCATGATGACCAACTTCTCCACACTTGTAACATCTAAATGGGAACCCTCTACTGCTGCTACCACGTCCTATTTTTGGCACCTATTTTTCTTTGGTGTTTTGGCCCACTTCTTCGCTCCCTTTGGGCTTGGATTCTTCCTCAATCTGCTTACCTTTACTATTGTTTGCTTGCCCCTTTTCAGTTATAAATATTCCCCAACTTTTGGAATTGTTTATTTGTCTCTTCATTAATTTCTCCTTTTCCTTCAACGCATATTGGTATGCTTCCTCAACTGTAGTAATATTTAGCATACCCGTCTCATCATGTATGTCAACCTCAAGCCATTCACATACCTAGCTACCTTTTCCCTATAAATTTCATGCCTTCCAGATCAAATAGCTAACTTATAAAATTCTTCCGTGTAATCTTTTACACTCATTTCATTCTTCAGATTTTGTAATTTCTTGAACAACTCCATTTTGTAATCCCCATGTATGAATGTCTTCTTCAACCTTGTCACCATCTGGTTCCACCTTGTCATCCTAGGATCTCCATCCATTTCTCATTCTTTCTACAACCCCTTCCACCATAATGTAGCAAGCCCTTTCAATATTTTTGAGCTATCTTCACCCGTTGCAGGTCTCTAATGTTCTCCAATTCAAAGTAATCCATCTCTCTAATCCAATCGATTAACTCATATGCATTTAACGCTCCAAAGTTCAGAAAATCCATCATATTTCTCTTTGTTATCCTCAAAAGAGCCCTCAAAAATATTTCTTGTTCGACATCCACTAGTCATTCTTCCCCTTCTTCTTCTTCTTCTCTATCATATTCTTCACCTTAGATTTCCTCCTCATTCTCACATTCTCTTCCTCTTTGTCTTCTTCCTCATCTGTTATCGATAATTAATTCCCCCTATTTTTTGATACCTTCTATTACCATATCTTGAAATATTTCTAATACCGTCTCTAATCTCGGTCTTCCTCTTTTGGGCAGCATCTCCTCCAATCAATAGTTTTAGCTCTCAATTGTTTGGGGCCTTCACTCACAACTCTCCCACAAAAATCCCTTCAAGCTCTGCACTACCATGCTCACTCCCATAGATCCTAGTGGATACTATCCACACTTAGAATCACCCACTCTGATACCACTTGACACAGAGGCAATACCCTCTCTACCAACAACTTAATCACAAAACAAACTTTATTGTAAAAATATTGCCAAAATCAACATTCAAAGAAAACCAGATTACAAGCAAAACTTCAGATTTATTTATTTATTGGAAAAATTACAACCTTTTGGCCTTCTATGGCCTCATACCTCTCGAATCACCAATTGACTCCACCTCAATCCTGTCTTGCGCAACCATATATAGTCAAATTTTCTTGTAATGTTAAAGGACTCAACATTGGCGTAGTTGCCCCATTATTTCTCCAAACTATGCACAGGCCCAACAATAATTTTTTTTCCACATGGCTCAGGTTCCTCACCCTAAATTTCCTCCTCCAATAGTTATAAACAACTCTCTCCTTGTTCCACTTCCCTGCTCACAAAGGATGTGGTTTGTTTCATCCATTCACCACCCTTCCTTTCTCTGCAGCATCATATATCCCCCTACTTGTCCATTACACAACCCCTACTCCAATCTACATAGCTCTTATTCCTTCCCTGTGCATCCCTCTTCTAAGTCTCCACCTAATCCCTCCTTGGTGTTGCCTCCTATTCTTTTCTCTCGCAGGTTCTTTCACTTCACTGGGCCTTTTTGTCCCTCTTCCCATAGGATCAACATTTTTCCCCCCAGCTTATGTGAGGCTCTCCTCCCTTTAGCACTTTCTCCTCTCCCTCCATTTCAACTACCTCTTGTGTTTCCCTCTTCTTTTGTTCTCATATTTTTTTCAAAAACTAAAATATATTCCTGCATTCCCCAATCGAAGGAGAAAAGACACAAAAATCAAACAACTTTCTAAGATTTTACCGATTTGATTGCTTTTCAATCTGTCAATATTGGAAAATTGATTGACATTCTTCCTTATCCACAATTTCTTGTGTTACTCTTTTGACTCAATGGGCCTTCTTTCTAATATCATGCTTGATGGAATTTAGTAGTGTGATAGGTCGAATATATGTGTTAGAAAACGAGCAGCAAACTAAAGAGTGCAAATAAACACCAAAACAACCTACACCTCAAGATTAGCCTAAGTTGGAATCAACACAAGATAAAAGCAACAAATGTAAACTTTATACCTCGCCTCAATCGATCCTTTGGTTGGACCTTCACTTTGATGTGTATGCTCCTTGATGGCAAGATATGCAAAGTGATGATGATGTGAGATTGATGGAAATGGATGAAAGCATGAAAATGGCTATGTAGATTGAGAAATAAAATTGCAAGAGTCATTAGAAGAATGATCCCTAAATGAGAGAAAAGAGGGGATTTATAGAGATTTTGAAATCTCTAGGGAAATGGATGGCCACATTGAGCCACCAATGATCAAGATGTAGGGCCAAGAGTTGAGAGCTCTCAGCAAGCCCTCACATCTTGACATGTGGCATGATATAGCCCTAAAAGGTGAAGTGGACATGAGGTGGAAGGATAGGACATGACATGGAGGGGGGGTACAAAGTACCTTGGGATTGGACAAGATCTCCTCATAAAGGAGGTGCTTGTCCCCATGTGGGTGAGAGGACATGTGAGGAATTAAAAATTCCTCAAATATCCTCATGGGGAGAGGGGAAAGAATAAAGAATTCCTTTGAGTGCATTGGGGAATTAAAAGTGAATTAAAAATTCACATGGGGAAGTGGAGTGCCTTGCCCAAAAGGAGAAATCCTTTAATAAGGTTGACTTAAGGTCACATGTCATAAAGGACATGGGGAAGAGAAATGGAATTTAATATTCCTTGAAAGATGAGAGTGAAATTAAAAATTCCTCAAAGGACTTTGAGAAGACAAAAGGAATTAAAAATTCCTTGGGGGATGGGAAGAGTTGACTAAAGGGGGTGATTAGACAAGTTGATGAGGGGTTAGAGAAAGGTTAGGTGGCTAAGAAATATTAGAGGCCAACTTGCAAAAGTTGGAGGATGTGACACCTCCTAATCAAGGATTAGGCATGTGCACATCCTAATGATGAGATTAGAAGAAGGATTAGGCTTAGATAATAAGAGATGGAGGATGTGACATAAAAGAAATTAAATAAATGACATATTTATTTAATTCATTTGATGAAAGGGGGAAGGTATTTAATTATTTAACTAGATACCTTAGGGATTAGAAGAGCTTTAGAGGGATTAATTAAATAATAGTGATATTACTTAATTAATGCGGATAAAGGGATGCTTAGATAAAAGGGGATAAATTTGGATAAATCAAGTGTCTAGATTTAGGTGTCTACAAGTAGTATTTTAAATGTGAGAAAAATGTGACACTTTTCCTCTCTTTTATTTCCATCAAATATTTTATAGTATTTTGACAAACATTGTCAGGCATTAGATCATGAGGTGAAGATGGGGTTTGTTAATTAGTTTTTTTTTTTTTTTGGGTGGTGTTAATTTCCCATCCACCCGTGCATGCTCCTGCACCAAGAAAAAGTAAGACTTCACAAATGTATTCAACGAACAAGAACAAAGAATACGTGAAAAAAACATGCAAAGTTATTATAAACATAAACAAGGTATGTCAAACTTGAGCCTCTCTCAATATTATTCCCTTTGTTTCCCTTTAACATTCCATTTGCTTCAAAGATTATTCCTTTTTTTTCCCTTTATTATTCCTTTATAATGGTTGAGTTCCTGGGTCGTCTTATTCAAAGATTTGTGAACACTGGTCTTATGTATGGGCTTGCCCCCTCTTCTGCTAACCTTGTTTGCACTCATCATCAGTTTGTGGATGATTCTCTTTTGCTTGGGCAGGCATCTATTAAGGAACCTAAGGCTATCAAACAAATTATGCACTTGTATGAGGATGCTTCAAGGCAGAAGTTTAGCTTACAAAAGAGTGTTATCTTCTTTTTTAACACTCTGATTGAAAGACAGAATAGGATTGCTAGAATTCTGCAATGTCAAATTGGTGAACTTCCTACTTCTTATTTGGGACTCCATTTATGTACTAAGGCTCCAGATTCTTTATGGATGGGGTTGATTGACAAGTTTAATTCCAAGTTGGCTAGGTGGAAAGGGGCTCTATTGATTCAAGCAGGCAAAGTTCAACTGATTAAATCTACCTTCTAGAATATTTTGGTCTATGCCCTCAATCTCTTCCATATGTCGAGGAAATTTGTGGATATGTTGGAATGGATTCAGAAGAACTTCCTTTGGTCAGGGGTTGAAGATAAAAAAATAACTCACTTGGTTGCTTGGGATGATGTTTGTCAACCTAAGAAGGTTGGTGGGCTTGGCATTCACAGAATCAAAACTTTTAATGTGACCCTTCTTGGTAAACAATTATGGAATCTCTTGCTTTCCAAAAGTGAGTGGGCCAAAATTGCTTGGAGTAAAGACTTACAAGGAGCTAAGGGCATTAGAGGCTTCTTAGATCCTGAGTTTATTCATCTGTTTGGGTCTGTATTATTGAATTGTATGTTGAAGGCTTGAAGGCTTGTGGCTAAGGGTCTCTTCTAGAAGTTGGGAAATTGAAGAAGTATTATGATCTGGGATGATAATTGGTTTGGTAATGGTCCTTTACATGATGATCCATGGGCTCAACCCTTTATGGACCACTGTGTGCGACAATTTGGTAGATTTGTTGCTAATTATACTGAGGGAGGTTGTTGGAGGAAGTTGCATGAAGTGGACCCTGGAATAGAAGTTATCTACAAGGCTATCTATGTGATTCATATTCCTTTCTCCCCTTCTCCTGATAGGTTTGTTTGGAAGCCTTCCTCAAAGGGAAACTTCTCAGTCACTTCGGCTTTTCACTTTAATGAATCGTCTATTGGTCTACACCCCTTATGGCCTTCCATGTGGTCTTCTAGGTTGACCCTTAAGATCAATATTTTCTTTTGGATTTTCTGCCAGAATAAAATTTTAACTACTAACAATTTGATTAGAAGAGGTTTTGTGATGCCTAATAGATGCTTACTATGTGAAGAGGAAGCGGAAAATACTTGTCATTTGTTGATTAGGTGTGGATTTGTTGGATTAATTTGGAACCATGTGCTCTTAATGTGGAATCTTAGTTGGGTGTTTCCCGATTTGATCAAAGATCTATGGTATTAGTGGATTGGTCCTTCTTCTAATCTAGCACTACAGATTTTATGGTCTCTCACTTTGCCTCACCTAATATGGGGGGTTTGGTTGGAGTGCAATAGTAGAATCTTTAGGAATTTTTCTTTTTCGGCTTTGTCTGTGTCTTTTAAGATTTGTGTAGGTATAAAGGAAAATTTTGTTTCTGGGATATCTTTCCAAGCTGGTCAAAAGGTAACCCTCAGTGCTTATGATAGATCTATAGTGTAGAAATGGAAGTTGCCCTGTGATATTTCCTTTCCTGTTTCCAAAGGGAAATCATCCAGAGAAGATGTTGCTTGGAAGGTGCCACCTAATGGATGAGTTAAGTTAAAATTTGATGGCACGGCAAAAGGAAATTTGGGACCTACTAGATGTGGGGGATTGATTAGGAACTCTAATGGTAGGCTCGTCTCAGCTGTGGCACTCCCTTTGGGAAACCAAACAAACCACTATGTGGAGGCGGTTATTGTCTATCATGGTCTCAAACTAGCACAAAGCAAAGGGTTTAGAAAGGTTTGGGTGGAGGGGGATTCATTGAACATCATAAATAATTTGAATAATTTTAATCCTCCATCATGGATTATTGAAGCTTTGATTAGGGATTCTATAGAAATTATCCAGTCCTTTGATAATTGCTACATTTCCCTTATTTTGAGGGAAGGTAATATGTTAGCTGATTTTTTCGCTAACATCGGGGTTCATAATAGAAGGGAGTGGGATTTAAATGATCCAATCCCTTATGAGGAAATGTCTATAATCAATAATGAATGCTAATCTTTGGTGGCAGGCGATCGCTTGGTACTTTTAGGTATGCTTGTCCTTAGGCACGTGGATGAAAATCATGAGAGGGGAGGCTCAATTTTTGAGTTTGGGAAATGATGGCTATCTTTTTCCTTAGAGGTCTTGTTCATCATTAAATATATCTCCCTTTGCTAGCCTCGCATGGATTCTGGGTGTTTTTTGTTTAATCTTCCAAAGTATTTGACTCATTTCTCTTGCCCGTGGTGGTTTCTGTCACAATTGTTTGTTATGTGTTTGGTTTCTACTGGTTCTTACCAATATGGGAAGGGATAGGAATCGTGTTGAGCCAAAGTCCTATGATTCTGTGAAGTTAAAGAAAGAAGTGTGGGAAGTTCTTGAAAAGGGGGGTTTAACTTCATTCATTGAGAAATTGCATGGCAACAACCCCCAGGTTACGACTCTGTTCGCTAAAGGGTAGAACAATGGTATCTTGCATCTGGGTGGAAGGGAGATTGTGGTGAATGAATATCTCATAGCCAAAATTACGAGCCTTGTTGTGCAGGGAATGAAAGTGCTTAAAGATAAAAAGGAATCATAGGTGGTGATGTCCATTTTATTTAAAAACAATGAGGCCACTGACCTAAAGACAGTGAGGAGTGGGGGTTACCAGAGAACCTCCTTGAAGGAGTTGTGGTGTGCTGTGGTGGAAGAAATTATGTGGTATGTTACCCTAGAAGGAAGATATACGACTTTTCATTCTTATCATTTCCCTATCCTTAATCATTTAAGGCACAAGAAGAGGATTTCTTTCCCATACTATCTGCTAATGTCACTGGAAGCGGGGATTAAAGACCATAGGAAGAATCCCAAGAACCATGTTCTTCATGTGGGCCTGATTCTTCTAGTCTATGAGCATGTTAAGGTTCATGAGGTGAAAAATATTATTAGGTCATCGAAGGATATTGTGGCTAAAACACAGAAGGTTTACATGATAGAGTTAGATGAGGAAAGGGCCCCTAAGAAGCCTAAGAAGAGGAAGCTTGTGTTATATGATGATTCTAACTTAGATAAGGACAAGGATGTTGATTATGTCCTAGATTCTTTGCCTTTTGTTGAAGAGGGTCCCATTTCCCAGAGCTCAGGGTAAATCTAGGAAAAGAAAGTGTGACGATAAGGATGATTATGTGACATGCAGTGATGAGGTGGATGTGAATGTACCCTCTAAGGAGGCCATGGAAAAAAATGCTCTTTATGGGGAAGCTTCCTCTCCTCCCCGGTGTCTAGGTTGCAAGAAAATGAGGATAGGAGCAAGAAGAAAAGAGTGTTAAGGTCTGTTGGCTAGCTCGTGGAGTCGGGTACCCATCTTTCTCTTGTTGGCGTCACTCTGAGTGATGTTAGTGGTAAGCAGAAGTAGGGGTTGGAAGAGGTTTTGGGTAGTGGTTCTACTGGGGGAACCAAGAATTTGGTTGATGAAAGGTTGATGAAAAGGAGATCTATTGTGGAAGAAATCGCTTGTTACATTGGAAAGATGAAGACTCATGTTCCTACAGGTAAAGGTAAGGCTGCTTCTTATGATAAGGATAATGCTAGCCCTTAAAATGAGGATTTGGTTGTGGTAAAAGGGTTTGAAAATTTTGACAGAGAGGAAATTGATATGCTTTCTTCAGCTCAGGACAATGCTAATGGGATGTTTAAACTTTTTAAGTGGTTTTTTCATGAAATTAATAAGATTAATGTTAGGATTAGAGGTATTGCTAGTAAGGCTAAGGACCCTTCTCTCCAAAGCTCGATTGATGATCTTATGGGTTCTCTGAATACTGTAACCAATACTGTTGTGAAGGAAACTATTAACCTGAAATAGCATATGGAGGAGAGAATTTTATCTTTTGAGGCCAAGTTGGAAAAATTGTGGAATATTGTTATGAAAAGTGTTGATGTCCCTAAGGTCTTGACTGTGTCTGATCATGCTAAGGAGATTCCTCTTGTGATTACTGGGAAGAAGAAAAAGGTTAATGTTACCGTTGATGAACTTGATGTTGCGAGTTAGACTCTGAATGTTGGTCGTGCTGGTGAGAAGGCGGGTAGCAAAAGTGTTTTGATTGGGGAGGAGAAAACTAGTGGCCCAAGGGCCAAAACTTGTAACAAGATGAAAGCTCAGGGTGCGACCTCAACTACTGAGGTGTCCGAGACTGTGGGAAATGTGCAAAAGTTGGCTGTTGGGGAATTGGATGTTGTGGAGATCTTGAGCAATATGTAGTGGTTTTTTGTTGTTTGCCTCTTTTTGGCTATTTTTTGGCTAATGGTCTGTTGCAATGGGTTGATTGTTGTGCTTTGATTGTATCTATCTTTTTCAGCTGCATTACTTTGTGTAGACATCAAAAATATACAGATTGATATCACACTCTGATCCTGAGTACTAACATCGTTTCATCTTGAATCATCCCTTGGTCTAACCATTTAATCAAATCCCCCTATCTGATTAAATTCATCAATATTCATCCCTTAATTAAATAAATCATTTTATCTAATTGAGTCAATCTCTTTTGTTAATTAAATCAATCCATTTGATCTAATTATCCTTGTTTAATTAAATAATCAATTTATTTGATTAAATTTCTAAAGTCTATCCATTAAATTAAATAAATTAAAACCTTATTTGATTTAATCTAACACCATCCCTTTTCATTAAATAAATCAAAATATTTATTTAATTAGCCTCTTATCATATTCCTCTCTTATCTAATTTAAATAAATCCATAAATCTAAGTCAAATAAGTCACATCATCTAATCTTTTGTTAAATTAATTAAACCCTTGATTAATTTAACCTCATCTCATGTCACATCCTCTAGATAATGCAAGTTGCACATGAAATAGATTTAATTCATTTATTAAATCTCTCTATTTTCCTCACATGGCATCTTTTGGAATATTCTCTCAATTTGAATTCAAAAATTCCAAGTCAACATGTACATCCAACAAGGCATTTAAAACATCTTACATGTCCTTTTCCTTGAGCCAAGTGGCAATTGCATTTTCCCTTCCCTCTTACATGTCATTTCAACAAAATTTGAATTTCAAATATTGGCATTTATTGGCACAAACCCCAAATCTTGCACAACCATCATCCATTCATAGCTTGACAAGTGGCACCATATCATTGGATGAAAGTTAGTCCCACATTGCTCAAATTTGGACTTTCATCCATCTTGAAATCCTATAAATGAAAGGCTCATATCTTCATTTTATCATCCACAATCCAAGTAAAGTTACCATGCTAAAATACTTACTCATTCTCATCCATCATTTGAATTCTTAGCTAGGATTTTTGTAGATTTGGCTTGGAGTTCTCATCTTTCATCAAAGTGGATCACTCTTCAAGACAATCAACAAAGCTTGCATCTTAGGGATTGGGAAAGGGCCAATTTTCACATCAAATTGGCACCAATTCGCCCATGGGATCAAGTGTTTGCTATTTGAATTAGGATTGAATCTAGTTTTTATCATTTTCTTTGTGTTCTTGCTTATTTTCTTTCCTATTTTGAGTTTGCAAATGGATTTCATGGGGAATCCTTCTTCTGGCTTGTAATTCCTTGTCTAACTCGTTTATTCATGTTGTTTTGCAGGTACTAGAAAAAGGGTTCGCACACTTTGTTTTTGTCACAATTGTTTGTTGTGTGTTTGGTTTCTACTAGTTCTTACCGATATGGGAGGGGATAGGAATCATGCTGAGCCAAAGTCCTATGATTCTATGAAGCTGAAGAAAGAAGTGTGGGAGGTTCTTGAAAAGGAGGGTTTAACTTCGTTTATTGAGAAATTGCATGGCAACAACCCCCAGGTTATGGCTCTGTTCGCTAAAGGGTGGAATGATGGTATCTTGCATCAGGGTGGAAGGGAGATTGTGGTGAATGAAGATCTCATAGCCCAAATTATGGGCCTTGTTGTGCAAGGAATGAAATTTTTTAAAGATAAAAAGGAATCGTAGGTGGTGATGTCCATTTTCTTTAAAAATAATGAGGCTACTGACCTGAAGACGGTGAGGAGTGGGGGTTACTAGAGAACCTCCTTGAAGGCGATGTGGTGTGATGTGGTGGAAGAAATTATGCGGTATGTTACCCTAGAAGGAAGATATACGGCTTTTCATTCTTATCATTTCTCTATCCTTAATCATTTTAAACACAAGAAGAGGATTTCTTTCCTATACTATCTGCTAATGTCATTGGAAGTGGGGATTAAGGACCATAGGAAGAATCCCAAGAACCTTGTTCTTCATGTGGGCCTGATTCTTCTAATCTATGAGCATGTTAGGGTTCATGAGGTGAAAAATCCTATTGGGTCACCAAAGGATACTGTGGCTAAAACACGAGAGGGTTATGTGACAAAATCAGATGAGGAAAGGGCCCCTAAGAAGCCTAAGAAGAGGAAGCTTGTGTTATATGATGATTCTGACTCGGATAAGGATGAGGATGTTGATTATGTCCTAGATTCTTTGGCTTCTGCTAAAGAGGGTCCCATTTACCCTACTCAGGGTAAATCTAGGAAAAGAAAGTGTGATGATAAGGATGGCTACGTGACATGCAGTGATGAGGTGGATGTGAATGTCCCCTCTAAGGAGGCCATGGACAAAAATTCTCTTTATGGGGAAGCTTCCTCTCCTCCCCGATGTCTAGGTTGCAAGAAAATGAGGACAGGAGCTAGAAGAAGAGTGTTAAGGTCTATTGGCCAGCTCATGGAGTCGGGTACCCATCTTTCTGTGGTTGGCGTCACTCTGGGTGATGTTAGTGGTAAGCAAAAGCAGGGATTGGAAGAGGTTCTGGGTGGTGATTCTGCTAAGGGAACCAAGAATGTAGTTGATGAAAGGCTAATGAAAAGGAGAGTTGTTGCAGAGGAAATCGTTTGTTCCATTCACAAGATGAAGACTCCTATTCCTACAGGTAAAGGTAAGGCTGCTTCTTTTGATAAGGATAATGCTAGCCCTTCATATGAGGATTTGGCTATGGAAAAAGGGTTTGAAAATTTTAACAGAGAGGAAATTGATGTGCTTTATTCAGCTCAGGACAATGCTAATGGGATGTTTAAACTTTTTAAGTGGTTTTTTCATGAAATTAATAAGATTAATATTAGGGTTAGAGGTATTGCCAGTAAGGCTGGGGACCCTTCTCTCCAAAGCTAGATTGATGATCTTATGGGTTCTCTTAATACTACCGCCAATAATGTTGCGGATGAAACTATTAACCTGAAATAGCATATGGAGGAGAGAATTTTATCTCTTCAAGCCAAGTTGGAAAAATTCTGGAATATTGTTATGAAAAGTGTTGATGTCCCTAAGGTCTTGACTGTTTCTGATCATGCTAAGGAGATTCCTCTTGTGATTATTGGGAAGAAGGAAAAGGTTAATGTTACCGTTGATGAACTTGATGTTGCGGATTAGACTCTGGATGTTGGTCGTGCTGGTGAGAATGGGGTAGCAAAACTGTTTTGATTAGGGAGGAGAAAAATGGTGGCTCGGGGGCCAGAACTCATAACAAGATGAAAGCTCAAGCTGTGACCTTAGCTACTAAGGTTTCCAAGAATGTGGGCAATGTGCAAAAGTTGGTTGTTGGTGAATTGGAGGTTGTGGAGATCTTGAACAATATGTAGTGGTTTTTTGTTGTTTGCCTCTTTTTGGTTGTTTTTTGGCTGATGTTCTGTTGTCGATGGGTTGATTGTCGTGCTTTGATTGTATCTATGTTTTTCAGCTATGTTCCTTTGTAAAGGGTTTCAGGCCCCTTCAAACCCCATTTTTTTACCTTCAATCAAAACATTCCATTTGCTATTTGTGAGTTTATGTGGTGCATTTTGTTGTGAACCCTTTTGTGTAAAGTGATTTGTGGAAGCGCTATGTGACCCCTTAAAGCTTAGGGGTGGATTGATTATCAATCCTATGGTTGGGAGGAGAGCTTTATGGCTATGTTGTTTTGTTGACTTCTTGTTTTAGGTTCAAGTATTGAGGTTGAAAAGCAAAGGATGGTCTATCAAATTCAGAATTCAAGGAAATAAATGTGGGTCTTATGAATTAGGAAGAGTTTGAGTTCCTAGAGTGGGGTTATGAAAAGGGGAAAATGTTGGGTATATGGTGATTGGTTCAAATTTGTAAACGTATTCATTCTTGCATCTAGATGTGTAGATTCAAGGAAACATTAAGCATGCTTCAATCTCTTATTATAAGGAGTTCATATTGGGTAAATATAGACTTTATAATTGTAATCATGGTAGTCATTGGTGCAAATCTTTAAGGGAATAAAATATTGAGTCTTGGGCATCAACTCCAATCTTGTTGTGAGAACTTTAATGAAAGAATCAAATTCTTATTGGATCTAAATTAAATATTCTCTTAACATCAAGTTTAATAAAAGCATGTATTAAAGGTCTTCACAAACCTAAGTACTAAGGGAAATTTTAAAAAAAAAAAAGAGAAAAAAAAATATTTTCCTTTTTGAATTTCCTTTCTTAATACAACTAGTTAGATTTATATCTATTCTTTCAAAAATAACATAAAATCATATATGTACATAATGCCTAAATATATGAAACATGCATATACATATTATTTATAAAAATAATACTTAAAAATTAGATATAAATAGCACATAAATATACCTTATTATCATAAATATATTAATCTAAAAATTATTAAATTATTATTTAACAATGAAATTTTAAAAAAATCTTCCTATACCTAAATTATCACTTTTAAAATAATTTAAATAAATAAATTATATTATATCCATGTATATACTTTAACTTTAAAAAAGAATATATTCTAAATTCTCTTATATAAGAAGGATATAAAAGAAAAGGGTTTCGAATGCCTTAAAAGTTAAAAGTTTTAGAGGGAAGTAAGGTAAGGATGTTATAAAAAAAAGGTAGGAATAATTCTAAGAGAGTCAGATGAGTTTTAAGGTTTCTATTTTCAAAGGGAAGAATTAAAATGTTAAGTGGATGTTCTTTTCTTGTGAAGGGCTCAATCCTCTTGGTTGAACCCTCTGGTCGATCATGGAGGGCTCGACCTTCTCTTTTACAGTGCCTCCATCCGCTGAAGTGAGGGCTATATGAAACTGAATATCAATGTTTGTTTTTTATAGTTTATATCAAGCAAAAAGATTGTTAATAAAGGTCAACTCAATGAAACCTTCAACGGTGGTTGCTACAATGAAATCTGGAAAGGATTAGGAGTTTAAATTGGTTTCCTATTGATTGAGTCATTCAGATTTTTGTTTCTGGCCAGTCTTGTATTTGTATATGTTAGGAACCTTTACCTCTATAACCTGCAAATTAAACTTGAAAGGAATCTAGGAAAATGAATTTGCACATTAATGTGGCCTGTAAAATCCTCAGATTCAACTCTAATCCTCTGATTTTGTACCTGCAACTTCAAAGGAAGAATGAGCAAAATAAATCTATGTGTTTGAACGTTGAACTTCTAATGGAAATCCTTTTGGAAACAACTAAAATTTCTATATTGAGATGAGAGCTTTTGTCATCGGGGAGCAAGTAGTTATAGGTAGTTGTTTTTAAGAACATAATATTTGCTTAATTTGATTTAGTACATGTAAATACTTACGAATGTTACTTTAGTTAAGGATAATTTGGGGATTATACCTTAAGCTATTTTGTTTGTGGAACAGTTAATAAGAAATTTGTAACAAAGAAACAATTTAAGGTCATGATTTTTCTTGTGTAAATAAATTCCCTCAATGATGTTTAAATTATCTTCAGCATTGTGATTTAATGGGTATGGGTAGTGATTGTTTTGTTTAATCACAAGAGCGTAAAATATAGCAAGGTTGTAAGGTTTCACATGTAGCTAATATATTTAATGCTAGTCTTGTTATTCCTATGTTGTGTAATATATATTGATTTTGCTTGTCAAC
Source organism: Sequoia sempervirens (assembly GCA_007258455.2). NCBI lineage: Eukaryota > Viridiplantae > Streptophyta > Pinopsida > Cupressales > Cupressaceae > Sequoia > Sequoia sempervirens. Next base: position 11,927 of record VDFB02349044.1, on the reverse strand, counting down.
TAGTTAGTTGAGAGGGTAGCTTTTGTTAATTTTCGTTTTATTTAAACTTCTTAGTCACCTCTTGTGTTAGAGATGTTCCTTCTAACCAATGGAAACTATTACCACCTATAAGGCCTCAAATTTGCAATCCTCATGTATATTACTATTTATCTTTCATTAATAAGTCTTAACTCCAAATCATGTTTAGAAACTCTCTTTCGTAGCAATCGATAATTACCCTTTAAGCTTAGCTAACCTTTTTGAATGATTTATTCAAGGTATTGAAGTCCTAAGTCATCTATTGCTAGAAACCTTGCCATTATTCACCATCATTGATTTCCTTAATACATCTTTGATTTTGTGTTATAATATGATTGATAATTCTAGTATTGATTGTTGAATAATTGTGTATCCTTAAATCACATATTAATAAATCCTGATTGTTGTATAAAGTTTTTAAGTATTTCAAAATATTACCTTGTTGAATATTTTATTTTACAAAATTTGATGAAATTAGTAATTCTAAGTATATGATTTATCTAAAAATCCTTAGGTCCTTTCTATGTTGAAGTGAATTAGTATGAAAGCAAAAATATTTCAAGTTTTATGTATCTCTAGTTTCTCGTTAACATAATTGACGTAAATAAGTATGGTTAGGCTAGATCAATTGTTGCCTATGCTTGTGCTATTGTCATCAATTGAGGAAAAGCCAAAATAAAGTTCAGTAAGTACTTTATCTATGGATGATATTATTGTTGTGATTCCAATCATAATAATATCATCTTGGGATATGATGATAGACATCGTACTGAGTTGTTAGTGTTTAATTAAATGAATGAGTGATTTTTCTTTCATGAATATCCTTTTAAAACACAAATCAAAGTGTGTAATACAAAGAATATGTGAATATTGCTAATTAGTAGGAGAGATTAGAATGAATGCATTGAATTTATTTGAATACAAGGACATAGCAACATATTGCACAAATTTGTATTTAGTGAATCCTAAGTAGGAAGGGTTTGTATTTGTATTTAGTGTATTTAGTGAATCCTATGTTATTTGAAGTGTTTTTGTGTAGGGGCTCAACACATAGAAACTGAAGTAGAAGTCAAGCCAAATTTAGATCCTAGAGAAAATGAAGCTAAAGAACACATTGTTGATGTTGGGGAGGAGGCCCAGGTGCAAGGAATGGATGTTGGAGAGGGCTTAGGATCGCTTTTGGATACCATCATGGAAGAGCATATGAATCTAGCTAAAGAAGTGAGGAGAAATTTTTCTTCTAGAAATTTAGATCATTTATTTCAAATGGATATGAAAAAATTGAAGTTTTATGTTGAACAACTTAGATGTACTACTAAGAGGTCAATGAACAAAATTGCAAAGCAAATAATTTCTCATTTTAGTAAACTTGATACACTCGATCAAGCCCAACTATTGTCAATTGTACTTCTTACTAATGAGCTACAAGATTCATTACAATTGTTGGGTGTAGATACAAGTACAAAAAAGAGGAAAGGTTCACACCTACAAAAAGACATTGTTGAAAATTTTAAAAAGGGTTTGGGTTCCATTGGGAAAAAATCTTGATCAACAAATAAGTTAGTTTCAAGAAGAGTCATGTTGACATCGATTTTAAGTGAAAAAATGGCCAAAAAAAGACATCTCTTCACTTTCAACCGAGATTAATTCCAGCAAAAAGAAACTGACACAATATGTCAAAAGGAGAAAGGTTTTGGATGATAGTATCTTAGAAGGCAATTGGGAAATTATGTGTAGACCTCCTCGATCTGATAGGATTCAAGATGATTTTAGGAACTTCATCTCAAGCTTTTGGAATGATCATACTCATCCTTCATAAAATAGAAGAGATGTTATCAAACACAAGATTGGGCCCAATAATAATAAATTGCATACAAAACATTGGTTAGATATAACAAATCATGAGATGTATTTGTTGTTAAGTAATTCAAATCCACATATAAAGATTGGGAAAACAATGTTTGAAAGGTTAAGGTCATATTATATTTGGACAAACAAGGTTTTTGAAACTTGTTTCTGTCGTCATCATATTGAATTTGATCTCTACTATCAAGTGTTTCAAAATATTAGAGAAGAAAGTGATGGTTTTCAAAATGCACCTCTTAGATGGGAAAGTCAGTTTATAGCACCCATCCTATGTGATAAATCAGATGATAATAATGCATCCAGTCAAATTAGTTGCATAAAAGGAGTTTGTGAAACATGTGGAAATTTGGCTAAAATTCCTCTGAGAGACGAAGATACTGACCTAACAAATTTGGTAAATTGTAAGAGTTACAAGTACATCAAGTTTCATACCAAAAGTGGCAAAGAATCAACAAGGTTAGATTATGTAGAAGAGGAGATACCAATGGGAACATTTATGGAAAATTTATGTAAATTGATACAACCATACATACAACACTCTTTCTTTTCTAAGTGGCAAGCACAACAGTTTCAGACATTAAGAGATACTTTCCCACTTGGAACAGTGTTATCAGTAGTTGACTTTGCAAAGAATTACTCTTTGTACATCAAAAAGAGATTCAATCACAATACTGTTTTTCAGAGCAGATCACTATTATGGTGCAAGTTATCAACATGCACAAGTGGATTTGGATGGTGTTGACAGTTCATCTGAAGCACAAGTCATTAAGAAAGAATATCACTTTTATATTAGTGATGACAAAGAGCATGACACACTATTTGTATAGCATTGCTTCAAGAAGTTTTTTGAATATTTGGCAATCAAGGGTGTCAAAATTGAAAAGCATTTTGTATGGTCAGATGGATGTGCTTCACAATTCAAATCTTCAAGGCCATTTTATGTGCACTATGTAGATATCATCGAAATGACAACATACCACATGTTTGGAGCTTCTTTGAGAGTGGGCATGGAAAGGGTGAACATGATGGTGTAGGAGCTTGCATCAAATGTGCTCTAAGAACACATCAAATGAATTATGAGGGAGATTGCATAAAAGATGCACATGATGTTGAATGGTGCCATAACACTTTACATCAAATGAGGTTAGCACATCTTTAGCAACCAACCGATACATTCCACATAGAGTGTTTTGGGAGATATCAAGTATGTTTTTGTTTGAATTTAAATCTTTAAATATACATATATGTGTACATTCAAGTTTGTTTATTTTAATTTGAATATATTTATATTGATTATTGATTTTTAATGCAAAATTATGTTTTGTAGGTGTGGATAGAAGATCAATGCATGGATGCAAGAGGGTAGAGAAAACAAGATCGTTGCATCTCGTCATGAGTAGAGATAGTTTCTCATGGACATTGTGCACTAGGGATTACTCATGTTTTCGTTTTGATTGAATTTTAGAAAAATATGATGAATGCAACAACCAACAACAAGGATATGTCAGTGGATGGAATTTGGTGCCACTACATGTTAGTGACACATACAATGAAGATGAAGATGAAGATGAAGGCTTTGAAGACATTCCTTTGATTTCAATTGATTATGATCATATTTCAGGGCTAATTAAAGAGGTATGTACATGTATATATATTTATATCATACATGTATGAGCTTGTGTAAATTTGTAGCTTAATCATTATTAAATTTTATTTGGCTACTTTTTAAAGTAAACTTACATAAACTTAAATGATAGTGGAAATCTTTTTTTTTCACAAATTTCCATGTCATTTTGGTGCAGGAGATGTTTTTGCAGTTATAACAGAGCTTGGAAACATAGAAGGTGTTAGTTATTATCTATTGTGTTGCACAACTTGAGAGAGGTAGAAGCTAGCAGAATCAAAAACAAGTGATGGAATGTCATTCCCCATAGGTCTAACTAAATAAATAGATGTGTTTACATGATTTATCTATTGAATGTATATTTTGAATATTTTGTTACTTCTATTGACCTTGTAAATGTTATGTCTTACCTTGGAATGTTGGTTCCTTTAGGTTCAGTTGTAGTGCAAGGGACATCTCAAGCAAATCAAAATTGTTCAAAATGGGATTCATTTCATTGATTATCAACCTGAGAACAAGGTATATCAATATAGTCACCTAGTAATTACTACTGCCATGTCCATTCATCTAGTACTACATGCACATGGGCATCGTAAGTGGAGACTAGATAGTGATGATCATCAAGGAATAGTATATGTCATTGAAGAGTGGTTTGAACCAATTGAATTGGTTTGAATAACAGGATGTGTCATAGGTGGACTTGAATAATTTACTTATATTAAGAGGGAAACTATTAGAAGATTAATATTTATTTGGTAAAGGTTGCTCTTTAATTGTAATTACTTATTTTTTAATTCCTTTATTAAGGAATATTTGTAGCCACCTCCTTAAGAGGTTCTTAACACATTGTACTTTGTATCATTTTTAGGCATTTTTCCTCCATTAATAATATTGGGGTTTCTCTTGTTTTTTCCTCTTATCAAATTCTTGTGTATCCTTGGCATTTGGTGATGCTTGGTTTGGCTACTTTCTCTTTGGTAAAATCTTTCCTTCAAACAATGCTCATTGGTTAGTTCTTTCCTTTTAGAAACACTATAATTTATACATTTAAAATGAATTGATTCTAAAATGGAACACTATAATTTATACATTTAAAATGAAGTGAGTTTGAAATGGAATAACGTGAGAGCATGCTTAGTCAAGAGATGGTTTGTTATGAAAGTCAAGAATATGATACATTTGAAAAACAATGCATATAGACTCAAGTTTTCTTGAGTTCTCTACCATACATAGAAAATAGAATTAAAAAGCTAACATGTATACATGTTTTTGAAGTGAAAAATCAAGTAATATGACTTTTTTTTTAAAGTTGTTGCCTATAAATCTATCATTACAAACAAATGAATTATGAATCAAAATTATGCCTACCAATATAGGTCTAATCCATCTTAATTAGTAATTTTTTATCCCCTTATTTACTCTCAAAAAGTTTCAATAAAGAACCCATATCATATTTGTGATTTAGATAATAAAGAGGGAAATTTAAGTCCAACTTTTTCCTAGAAAAGAGCATTAAAAAACTTACTTTGTTGGTAACTAATCAATCATTAATTGAATATGACTAATTATAATTTATTGGAATAAAGTACTTAAATTGGAGTTAGAAGTGTTTTTTTTTGTATGTACTCTCCCACTTGTAATCTAATTGTGTGATTTTCTTAAACTTAATTTACAAACACTTTTTTTTTTTAAACTATAGGAATCAGGTGGCATGAACCACTATAAACTGTAGTGCATCTGATAAACTTTTTAATGTGATCAGAGGGGTTGGCGCGACATGCCCACTGGTACCATGGGGGTGGGGGAGACTAGACCTTATGACCAACCTTTTGCAACAAGAAATATTTAGCCAACCGAGCTAGGGCCCCCACCCTTAATTTACAAACACTTTGCAATGGTACTATTTGTATAATTATTTTAGAAAATGGTGTTTATTTGTAACAACCGCTAACCATGCACCTCTAATTGAACCTATTTCTATAGTCACCAAATCTGTCCCATCATTCTTTATCAAACTAGCTACCACTTTTCACGAGGTCTAGTTCATGAGCATTGTTCATGGTCTTTTCTGCATAGGAACAACTCAAACAGAATATGGAAATCCTATCTCTCTTGAAAGGTAAATCTCTTTAAGAAAGCCTCAAGAGATAACCCCAAGGTCTCTAATGTCAAGTCTTGACAATGCATAAATAACTCAGTGATAAATGTGAAAATGTTGGTAATCACAAAGGGACCTTACTACAAGCAAAAATTGAATCTTCAATCTATCAGATCTAGCAATATGATGATACTTCAATCCTAAATCTAACCCAAATGATAAAGAAATGGAAAAAGATAAGGGTTTCAGAGAGATTACTAAGATTACTGCTACTCCTAAGATTAACAATGCAAATGATGAAATACTTGAAATGGACCAATCCCTCATAAACCAATTCTTGCTTAACCTAGATAAATCTGCAATCTTACAAGAGCACTACAATCTTCTAAGGTATTAAATATTTTCAGATTATGAACATTCATCCAAGACAACCCTATTGTAATTGAAATAAATAAACCTCCACAATTGAACTAAGCACAATGAATATATGGTCCAGGCTAACTTTACGAAGCAACTAACAATCAGCTAGCTGCAAAAAGTATGGACCAGGGATCGTTGCAACACTTCAAGCATTAAACCACAAACACCATTGAATCATGTCTAAGTCTAAATCTAACATGCATCTAATACTTCTCAAGCAATCTTAAAGAATGGAACAACAATAACCATGCAAGATAAGAATAACACAAGTATGGCACCAAATCACAATGTCATTACTTACATCAAATTATCCACTATAGCAATAATTCTAGTTTTCTGTTACAATATTTGCCTGAAAGCAACTAACTTCTAACTCTTGCTCTATTGCTTAATTCACTCTAGCATCAGCTATCTATCTATTTGTTTCTATGTCTAACCCTTACAAATGATGTCAGACACCATATTAATAGAAATCCCCAAGATATGTCGGCCTAGTTAGGGTTTACAATAATAATTAGCCACAAAACAAGTCATCCCAAGGAGAATTCAAAATGAAATAAAATATGCATTAAATGCTTGAACTCCATCCAGGTCGGCCTGGGATCTCCAATATAAATCAGACCAATGCATGCAAAATAATAGGGAAGCACAAATTTTGATGTCACCCTACATCAACTACCTTCCCCTTTGTCTTTACTTCGATACAGCCTATCATGCACCATCAAAATTACTTTGTCCAAGTTGGCTATAGGTGGCAGAGGCAAAACCTTAAGTCTCCATTCAATAGATTTAATATCTTCTCTTAATTGCAACACCGACTTATCCCACTCAACCTTATTGGTTTGATATTTATCAATGACTACAATATAGGTGGCCGCATCATCCAACTAATGTTCAATAATCGGATCTTCACTAGCTGGGGAATATACATATTCACACCATTTTCTCAATTTCTCTAAGCTTAAATGCTTCGGTGCAAACCTCCTTCTCCTTGTCATGACCTTAAAGAAAAAAATGCATCCATTATAGATACAAGTCAGAGTATCCTCAATTTGTCTACTCTGCTTATATATCTTCTTCAAAACTTTCTGCCTTATTTGCAAAGCTTCAAACCATTCCCAATGTTTTGCAGCTCTGGAGGAAGGGAGAAATCCATCACTCACCAACTTATCCCTAGTATATTCCATGATGGTTCTGGTTTTCTACAGCAAGAGGTTTACATCCTCCTTATCTTGAGCCAATACAACCTTCAACTGATCTATTTCCCTCATTCCATCTCCTCCGGTTGAAAGAATTTCCTTGATAGCATTATCTCCCTTAGTCTACATCCCTTGTAACCAGTTCGCTATGGCAAGAGTAGTAGCCTTCACTCTTTCCAGCTCACTTATGGTCTCTTGTGGCAGGAGGTTTGCAGCAAAGATGAGGAGCTAATAGATTGCAAGGGATTCATCAAGTCCTACAAGTACTTCTTTAATCTCTCATTCTCCTTCTTCAGCTCTTGCTTAGTCTTCACTTCTTTCCTCACCTACCCAAGATTGTTGCACTTAAACCCTCATATTCTTCAATATCCTATTCCATGGAAGTAGGCCCTAGGTTGATGGTCAGCAAATTGTAATCCTCTCCAGTTACATCATCCTTGTTCTTATCGGAGCAGGAGTAGCAATGTGGACTACTCTGTTGTTGGCCTCATCTCTTTCAATCTTGGAAATAACCTTGGCCTTCTTCTTTCCTTTACCTTTTCCTATCTTTACCAACAGGTCATCCCAGTTGGGAGGGGTGTCATCCACAACAATCTATTTGCTCTTTAATTCCCTTTCCAACCAACCTGGAATAGTAGATTCTGACTGTGCCTTATTATGTTCAACCTCCTCCTGTTGATCCTTGGGTGCATCCTCATTTAAATCCTGCTTCTTAGGAATCTCTTCGGCCTTATCTCCTTTTTCTTCAGTATACTCTTCTCTGTGCACAGGTGATGGAACTTTAACTGATACTTCTCTTTGAGGAGGTCCAACTTCATCAGTTCTGACAGGTGAATCTTCATATGAAACCAGGGGAGACTGCATCACCCTTTCTATTTATGCCTTAGCATTATAGAGCTCACCCTCTAGAAATTCTTCTCCTTTTGTATCTTGGTGATCCTCAGCTTTCTCGGACTCACCTTGTTCCTTTTGAGCTTCATGGGAAGAGGGGACATCATCATGTTGTTCTACATGAGAAGTAACCGGAGGATGATCCTTCTTCGACACACTATCCTTAGGAGGAGTTCTTGATTTCCTTGTATATACTTGTATCTTTTCTCCTGAACTCTCCACATTTACCATAGGTGGGTTAACTTCTTCCCCATCCTTGGAGCTTACCTTTTGTGACAGTCTTACAATTCTTCTCCTTTTGGGTACAGAAGCACTAACCTTAGGATTTTTCAGTTTCCTCTTTTCCAGGCTTCTTAGATTTTGAAGTATGCCCCCTTTTCCTAGCAATAGGTTTTCTTTGTTTTTCTGTTTCCTGGGCTTCCTCCACTTGAACACCTTTAATATTGATTTTAAAAGGAGAACTCGCCTTGCCCTTACCCTTGGGATCTTGTTCAGTTGATTCCTCCAAAGTAGAATGGGGGTCCAAATCTCCCATCAGATCATAGGTGCATTGCACAGCTTCATTCTCCAATTCCCATATCTTATGTTTCAGCCACAGCTTTGTATACTTAATGACTGGATCCATCAACTGTCCTAACTTTACTTTTTCTTCTTCCAGCCAATCTACTTCGCCAATTGGTCTGTCCTTTACTACCTCATAAGCATGGCCCTAGATCAATTCACCATCATCTTCAATCTAATCCGGAACTACCTTCACATTATACAATCAAACTGAATCTACCAGAAGTTGGGAAAACTTCTTCCTTACCTCATATTCATCACTACAACTAGCCCAGTATTCTTCCAAATCATCCTTGTGGCTATATTCTCTATTGGCTTTCTTTTGTGCTTCACCAGTTATGTCAAACCTAGACCTCTTGGAATGGAAGGATAACCCAAGAGTACTCATCTCCTCCTCTGAAGCTTGAGCTGAGTTAATGGAAGGGCATGCTTCTCCAGTGCCTATCCTCAAAGGGAAGTCTCCACCAAACCCAGTCTTATGTTTGTCCCTTTTCACAATAGCATCAAAGTCACATATTTTCCTAGTGACCTCCAGGAGTAGGATGGGATTAGTGGGATACCTTGGAAGTCGATATGGAGCCCTTTGACAGCCATCAATCCTTATGTACGAGAAGGTGGGAAACTGTATAAACCAAGCCCCATACCTCTTGACTGGCTCCTTAGCATCATCTGATATTCTCACATGTTTTGCACCTTGGAGCAATCTGGTGATGTGCATGGTGAATGCATCACTCACCCTCCTATAACTTGAGCTTCCTAAGTGCAATTGAGGATAAACTTCATAAATCACATCATATCCAAATATTCCTCTTGTACTCAATCATTTATAAGGATGGAATCTTGCAAGCGCATACACTAAATAGGAAGTCATGGTTTATGTCTTAGTTTGTAGCACATTACACATTTGTTCATGAATCACCTTACTTATAACACCTACCCAATGATAATTAATATTTTCCCTCTCCATCCTCACAATGACATGGAACATCCAGCTCTCAAGCACACCGGCACTCTTTAATCCTACCACCCTACTAAGAAGAGTGATGGCATCATAATATTCCTTCTTGAACTTCGCTCTGAATAGTTGTTTGGGTAGTTTTGAATAGTGAGACTTAGGCTTTTCCAACCAAGAATTGATGATCTATTGTGGCTTAATAGTCTCCTCCTCATAATACCTTTTAGCTGCCTCCATGTCGAATGCTACCACATGAGATCTGTCTGGCATATCAAAAGTTTGGGCTATGGATACAGGATTCAAATTCGCCACAATCCTCCCTTGGGGACCGACTATTCTCTGGGTACCTTTATCATAATGCCTGGCACACTCTAGAACCAACTCATAACATTGCACTGTAGAAGGAAATCCAGCTACATGTGCCAACCCTGATTCCAACATCCTCCTAGCCAGCAAAGGAAGGTTTTGCGCCGCCATTCTAGCCTTGAACTCTTCATAGTCCCATAGTCCAACATTCATGTCAGTCACTTCTGACCAGATAGAAGTAATCTTGCTTTCCAGGATTTTACTCTTGATATCCATCTTGATCCTTTCCGCTTCAGACACAGAAGATCCATCTGTACTTGGATCTACCATTCTACCCTTGGTCCCACTTGCCACTTCCTTGCTTGACTCAGCCTGCACTTAACAAAGAAACCATAGTAAAAAACCACATGAAACCAAGGTTAATCAATCAAAATCATCATTAAGATGAATCCCAGATAAGCAAGGTATTATCGATTCTCATAAAAATTGGTCAAATCAAAGTTCGGGTTTCAAGCCATCCTACAGAATCCAAGCCAGAGAGGAATTTCAGAAAATTTTGAGCTAGGCGGATTCCATCAAAATGAGCATGAAAAGTGTCTATTAGTCACTTAGTAAATCATCATAATCTAAGAAACACCATGAGACATCTTACAATAACTCAAATTAATCATGTTATGCATAATCATATCTTAACAAAGCATGCTTATCTCATATTCCTTCACTTTCCACTAAATTTCGGAGAATTCCGCACAGGACGGATTTCCACGAAGGAGATGATGATCTGCAAATTCTGGAAAGATGAAGGGACAAAGGAAAATTCGGGAGAATCCCGGAGCGATGAAAATCTGCGGAGAAGATAAAACTCTGGAAAACTACGAATTTTGGGAAAATAGAGAGAACAAAGGAAAATCGAGGAAATCCGCCAGAGAAGGAAAATCCTGAAGCTGATGAAAAGCCTGAATATCGACACTCTCACGATTTCGCTCAAATTGATCGAATGATCACAAATTTGAGGAGTTTGGGTGCACTACAGGTTTGATTTGAATCTCCTATTAATTTTCATCAAACTTAGGAACCCTTCTCAAAGCAAACCAAATGGAAATGGCGTTGCCCTAGGCGTGAAACCCTACATATCCACCATTGATGCACAGACAAGCTCAGGATTTAATTATTTCAACTGTTAGGTTCTCACAAGGGGTTATTTATGTCTCATAAGCAGGCTACCTCATAATGAAAATGAAAAATGAGCTCAGAACTTACTTGGGAAACCATAAATAAAGCAATTTCAAGCAACCCTAGCCTCAGACGCTCAAACACACAAAAATCTGAACCCCGAGCATATCTAAAATGCCAAAGGACCATTCACATTCATCAATCAAAAGATAGGCAACATGTACATACCATTCGATGAAATGGAAATCGATTATAGCACTAACAGACAAAAATCTAGAACGCCTGAGCAAGCTTTAATAACTATGACGCCCAGAAAGCAACTACCAAATCCCACAAATTTGGAGCTTCAACACGTTAAATTCAGCCAAGCTTCACAAGATTGAACACCCCAACTCGATAGAATGCAAATGATAAAGCATTATGGCAAGAAAATCCCCAAAAATTGATTAAATACATCCCTCACAATTTGTACGAGTGACATTAATGCAACCGACAGGACATCAGACAAAATCTAGAAACCCGACAGGTCAATGGAATTTCAGAAAAATCCGGCCCACGCGGATTTCCATGAGGGCCAGAAATCTCCGAACCACAACGTTAATTCTCTACGCAAGACTCTGAGTGAAATCTGGGAAAATCCAGATGGGGCAGAAAATCCCGAACTAGTGTAAAAACATGAACCTTTGCTCAAGACTTAGATTTTCAATGTGCAACTCAGGGAAATCACTTAGGCAAGCAAAATAAAAGTTTGAAGCTTATGCCAAGGCAAGGTAAATCCTCGAAATCAAAGGGCCAAAACACCAAAGATAAAAGCGA
>VDFB02349043.1:119205-252799 GCA_007258455.2 Sequoia sempervirens | reverse complement strand
CCTAAATTCTTAACCTCATTGGAGCTCTATTTCCAACAGGAAGTCATCCAAAGTGACAATATATTCAGGACAACAATGTGATCTAGGGTTGGAGTGGACTATATAGTGCCCAAGACTCACACATACCAACAATCAATAGTTTGATATTGTGATGGAATGGGAAAACCTATTAATGCTGAAGCAAACCTTTCTTTCTATACCTAAATCAACCCTTACTTATAGTGACTTGGCAATATATTTGGAGACCAAACTTTGGAGCTTGTTAGTGCACAAAATGTAGGGAATTTTTGAGCTTTTGAAGCTAGGGTTCATCACACCTTAGCTCCTTAATGAATTTTATATATTTTTGATATTTGGTGGTTGGTGTGGTTTCTTTGGAATAAATCCCTATGTTATGGTGTCTTACTAAGCATGCATGAGAAAAAGTAAAAGAATTTGTGGTATTTTCAACAACATATACTTTCCAGAACATAATCAACTTGAGGACTGTCAAGGGCATATCTATGACCTAATTTTGAATGAATCTAAGTATGGAAGTAGAATGACATCTCCAAAACCATTAAGAATGAGAATTATGGGCACAACTCTAGTCTCCTATAGAAAATATAGATTTCATGTACATCCAAGATACTAAGCAACCATGATCAATATTAGTTCTAAAAATGGAATGCCTCGGGCATAATAAGGTCCTTCTACAAATTGCTAATATTAAAGAGCTTAGATTGTTTGCAAAAAAACTAGATGCTTTTGAGCCAATGAAAGATACCATTTTTGAATCCTTGGGTTCCCTACATGAGACTTCAAATCCAAACAATTCCATGATTATAGATGTGACATAGATGTGAAGAATTTAACTGCAAGAAGCCTAGGCTACTTCTTCAGCCCAACAAGAAGTGTCTAGTAATCAAAGGTGTAGAGATTTAAGAGAAGAGCTCATGCATATGCCAAAAGACCTTGCAAATAAAATTATCAATACTATGAATGCTACTTCCAGGGTAGGTTTGCAAGCATTGGGGATAAATGACAGGTCATCTATTATATTGGATGCCCCCAGAATTATTAGAAAGCATCAGATAATGTAAAGTATACAAAATAAGGTAGATGAACTTCTAAAGAAAGTGGTAGGTTTCAAGGCTTGATTCACTAATCTGTTTAAGAAAGGTTTTCCATAATTTTGGGATGATTTTCAGTATTTGATTCCTCAAAATAAATATTTGGAATTCCTAGCCAAATGCAAAAGTGAAGACTCCAAATTTGAATATCTCAACAAATCATTGAAGGGGCAGTCTACAGTAGATAAGTTGAAAGATGGCTTTGATCTCTTAACTAAGTTCAAATTATTAGTGCACTACTTGTCTCCATTTTCATATGCTCAATATAATGACCTAGAGTTTTCAACTAGTGAAATGATAGCTTATAAATTCCCAAGTGCTTCTCAATGGGCCAACATTATTAAATATGGAATGAAGATTTGCCTACCTTCTAGAAGATAAGCAACAAGACTTATTCCATGCAACTATCCACCAATTCCTGAGCAACGGTCCAAATATCTTGTAGCAGTTCCAACAAACAAACCAAAATATTTGCAACAGTTTTGAATATTTCTGTTTGATTTTAATTAGAGAAAAAAGTTAGTTTGATGAGCTAATAATGGCTCAAAGTTTATAATTATCAATATAAACTATGTAAATTCAAAGACAAGGGGTTCCATGCTGTTTTGTTACACTCAAACTCTCTAATTTAGAAGGTGTATTTGATAGTTATATATAATTTAATATAGAAGTTTTGAAAGGCCTATGTTTTTATCTCAATGAATACCTAGAGTTTTCAGTATTAGTTCGTTCCCTCTCATGTTTTTGCTTCCAGTTTCTATATTCTATTCTAAATGTTGATGTATACAATGAATGTGATTTATTTATTTTATGAATGATAGAATCATTACAAGATCCATGGTGATATATTGTGATGCCTATTTTCTTAATACATTGACATATTATGTATAAGTTTCTATTGAAAATTATATGAGATTATTTCATGGAGCACTTGGTCTCCATTGGCTCACACATGTTTGTTCATCACTTTTTGACATAGATTGACCTTCTCATCACCACATGTGGGACTTGATTTTACATTGGAACATATGTTGAGGCATGATAGAGATGACATAGCACCCTTGCACACATGTTGAGGCATCATGGAGGTTGTTTATTGTTTCATGCATGGATTATTTGGTCTACTTGACCCACATGAGATACTTTATTAATTTTCTATGTGGAGTGGCCCTTCATCTTCCATAGGTGTGGGGTTGATCTAGCATTTGGGCACACATGTTCATGCATGAGAGGACTATTTTATGGTTTTTTTGGTGCTTGGATTCTAGCGCCACCCCCTCTCTCTATGGGACTTAGGTTTGGATTTTACGCCAAACACTCTCTCTATAAGACCTATGTGGTGGTTCAAGGCCCTGTACCACATCACCCATGGGTCCTAGAAGACCTCTTACTTGTGTTATATTATTTGTGCAGCTAATAAATTCTTTGGGGATGAATTGGATAGGAGCATCCCATTTCATTTTGTCCATGTTTATTGCTAGGACCGATGAGAGCACAAATATTCATCTAAATATGAGCACATCTGTGATCAATTCTTTGCTTCCTTGCATGAGCTATTATTTTAGAAAAGGTTCCCTAGGTTGTTTGAAGACATGATCAGAATCTTGGAGAACCTAAAATATTACTCCCTATATGAGTTGTTAACATATAGGAAGATCTGTGGCACCGCAAAGGCACCCCATACTTTTCCCAAGCATGTACCTGACATGTTGTTGATCAAGAAGTTGCATTTCATACTATACTATTGAGATTTAATGAAGCCATGGAAAGAATGGTAATGGATGTAGATGATATGGATCTAGTGGCTAGGGCTGCGACTAGGGTTGCCACAACACAAGAAAATGAATCAAACATCCTTAAAATGACATGAGAAATGGAAGGGCATAAGAAGGAAATTGAGCACACTACAAGGTTGCAAGGTATGGCCTGTGATTTCATGGAATATGCATTAGAAATCCATAATGACTTGACCTTGGTGCAAAAGGAGTTCTACAAGGATGTGTTAGATCTATAGGATGCCTACCAAGATGCATCAAAAAATTCTTACATGTTAAAATAATGGCAACATCGTGAGGAAGGATGGCAAAGATGCATGTGGATCACTTAGTAGAATGACAACATGAATTCAAGGAAGCACTCCTTGGGATACCAAGGAAGTACTCCTTGAGAT
The DNA here is from genome assembly GCA_007258455.2 of Sequoia sempervirens. Classification (NCBI taxonomy): domain Eukaryota; kingdom Viridiplantae; phylum Streptophyta; class Pinopsida; order Cupressales; family Cupressaceae; genus Sequoia; species Sequoia sempervirens. Next base: position 249,517 of record VDFB02349043.1, on the reverse strand, counting down.
ACCATGTTTGAGAGAAAAGAAGATGAATCAAATCAACATGGGACTAAGTTACTCAAATGATACAACTCATAACTTAAATGAGGACACTAAAGAGATATTAAAAGACCATGGTCATTAATTAAAAGATTCAATGAAAATAAGGCATGAATGTCACCCACTGCCCTTTAAGGAAAATAATATTTTTTCCTCAACATGAAATAATCAGACAATTGAGTGGGATCAAGGGCCAACAAAGAAGCACTTTAGAACTCATCCTACACATCAATAAACAACTCAACACAAGAAATGAAAATTGAAATATTAACACAACAATATCCAAATAAGTTATTGAAAGTCAACTATTGATACCTCCTCCATCCAGATTACAAAATCAGTCCACTTTTTGCTTTGTAACATTTCCTTTTCAAATTGCGTTGGATGCCGACCATATTTCTCCTCCTGTCAAAACATGGCACATGGACTAGTTAAACTAATTAATATGCAATCATTTACTTTTTCCTAGGAAATAAAAAATATCATTTAACATATTAAATATACTTACAAATGTACATATCAAGGCCCGTAAACCTTTCTGGCCATTGTGATGCATGGCACAAAGTTTATCAAGCCTAGCCTTGGAGGCCTTGTCCTGAAACATATACTAATTCAATTTAACTACGCACAAATAAAATTTAAAAATTGTTTAATAAATTTGATATAATCTTATGAGCAAATTCAAATACCTATGTACTCTCCTCACTGGACTTCCTCTGTGCATCAGACTTCTCATATGATTTTGCAAGCTCTTTCCATACTTTCACACTTACATCAATTGGCCTTTTTTGAGCCTTAGCTCAGGAGGGAGTTTTTTTATCTTCTTTTTTTAGTTACACCAAAATCTCTTGTAGTTTTGAGACATTCATAACTTTATATTCTTTACAGACCAACCTATGCCAAATTCAGTCTCCATGTCTTGGATAACTGCTTTTTGCAGGTGCATGGGTATCTTTGAGAATAGAAAATGTAGATGGTCTTTGAACCGTTGAAGGCATGATTCCTTCAACTTATTCACAAACATTTTTGCAGCATTTGTCATTCAAACTTCCCCTGAAACCACATCATATTCTATCTTGGTATCGTAGCTACCAATGCAAGATGCAAAAAATGGCATGGTGGAAGAAGTATGTGTCCTAGGAGTGGCTGGGACATTGGAAGTCTCTATTCCCTATTCCACATTCTTAGAGTTTATTGTTATTCATTTCCTCCTAGATCTTTTGCTTGATCCAGGACTAGTTGGGGAATCAATTGGTTCCCTTTGACACAGTTGATTTGGTTGCAATGCTTCAGGGGCTTTACTAGATCATTTTTCTAGGTATTTGGAAAGCATTGTCAAGTCCACACCGTCCAATTTGTTCAATGCCTCTATATCTTTGTTAGTCTCATGTCCCTATATATATATAAAATAAATTTATTCTTTTAAATTTAGAAATAAAAAACTAAAAACTAAAAAACAAAGAAACAATGGAAACATTTACAAATCTATAAATTGACAATGAATTACCTCATCCTGGCCAGATTTTGCTCCCTTTTCTCCCTTCCCTCTATTGCTTGAAATTTTGAGGTGACCTAGGGAAAATTATTTCCGTCCAATCTGTGGAGGAAAAAAAAGTACACGCTACTAGGTATGAAAGCTTTTGTCTAGTTTTTGGTATGAAAGTTTTGTTTTGTGGTATGAAAGCAAGCCACCAATCAAAGAAATTATAAGAAATGGGCGATTTAAAAGAAACGTGTGATTAATGAGCAAGATTTACCTTGAATGACTCTATGGATTTAAATTCCTATGAGATATCTCCTAAGAGTTCAAAGCCTGTGATGGAATGAATAGTGCAAAAATAAGATCACCAAATAACCCAAATCAACTGAAGCCCAGTCATTATCTACCAAGTGGCATCCCTTTTTTACAAATCTATTAGTAAAAATTATGTCTAAATATCTTTATATGGATTCAAATTGAACCAAAAGGAAAAACATACCTGGTTTTCATGTTTAAAGAGAAATCAGGGGATTGATTTCTATCCATCTATCCTCTACTCTGTATCTCACAAAAAAATTAAACTGGGTGACCAAACACTATAAACACTGTCTATCCTATGCTCTGTATCTGGCAAAAAATGAAAACCGAGTGACCAAATAATGCAAACACACAAGAAAAATGAAAACTAAAATATCAACAACAAGACCAACCTAACAAACGAAAAACAACTGAAACAAAAAATGATAGCGACCTATGGAAAATTATTTTTGTCAAGTTTGTGGTATGAAAGTTTTGTTTTGTGTTTTTTTGTTGTGGTATGTTTTAATGCAGGTAGGAATTTTTAATTTTTAATTTTTGATTCATTAGTTGGTGCTATAGTTGTCGTAGTTAATGCCGAATTTAGTGCCGATTTTCAACCCTAAATGTAATCTCTTTGGGGCGCAAAAGGTGGCACAAAGTGTGCCTAATTTAGCGCCTAGCTATGCCAAACCAAAATGTTCCTCATGCAAAAATTTGGAATTGAGGTAAATTTTTAAGTAGTAAGGGTTTTATAACATTGGAATCTATTGTGACAACAACATACCACCAACTAGCTTGGAAAAAAATGGATACATCCTAGAAACTTTACATAATAAAAACATAATTTGATGGAACTTAAAAAAAGTTGTATTGTGTTTTAGTAACTTGAAAACCAAACTCTTTTACCTATCAAAAAAATAAATTCAGATCTCATGCCTTCTCTTGGTTAATGAAGATATACATGCTAGCTAAATCAATCAAGATGTCAAAGGTTTTAGCTAGTGGCTAGACTTCCATGCAATACTAATTATGAAAACATAACATATTAGGATACAAATATGATTTCCATACAACATAAAGTAGGTCATGCTATGTATCAATGTTTCATTAAAGTTGTAGTAAATTGTTAAGTCTTATATGGGTTGAGCCATTTATAAATATTTGTTGGCTTTTATTTGATGAGGGGATTTCTATATAACCAAGCCAACTACTTTCACCACGGCCTCTATGGAGGATAAACACCAATCATGAAAAATAAAAAATGAAGAATTAAAGTTTTAGATCTTATCTAAGATAAATATTCTCACACTATCCAATGTAAAGTAGGTTTCAATCAAGAATAAGGAAACCAATCTCTAGTTTTCAAAGAGAAAATATCTACGGTTTTAATGAATTTTTGGAAGAAGTGTAAGGTAGAGAACCAACTAAAATTATTAGTAATAGGTTTTCTTTCATCTAGGATAACAAGGGACCATGGAAGGGATGTTCATCTAAAATTATTAGTAATAGGTTTTATTTGTAGTGAGCTTGTAAATAAATGTCTTTTTGATGTGAATTTGTAGTCATCTTGTAATCATAAGATTTGAGCTCTAGTTGTCAATATTTTGCGTGTAAACTTTTTGTGAAGAGAAAAATGTTGCAATGTCCTATTTTTTTTCAAAGTGCATCTTAATGGCGAGTGTATTAACAAGATAATTTCAACAATATTCTCTCGGTGCACAAATATTATGTGACTATTTTCATTGTTGTGTATTACAGGATCCAAAGGAGGCCATGGAGAGAGGACGTGGACGATGTAGAACTACTAAATCACAGAGAGGAAAGTGGGTGGAAATAGATATGACAACAAAATCTATAGATACAATAGAGGTAAGAAGAGAAAGCAACCTCAACCAAAGGAGGAAGGTGTTTATGAATTCACAAATGCTACAACATAGAGGAGACAAAGTCATTTTTTTGACCATGAGGCCTCTAAGGTCAAACTTATTGGTTGAAAATGCAAAAGAATGGTGATTAAATGTGATTCTATGATCAAGGGAAAAGTTTGAAAATTAGGATGGCCAAAATATGATATCAATAATGTCAAATATATGAATAAAGTGAGGTTTTGTGTTGGATATCATATTCGTTGAAATAATATAATTGGTGTACTAAACATTATTTACTATGTTGTGTATTATAGGGGCCAGACAAGGCCATGTCAATAGATCATGTCATATCAAATGAGGACACAACGGATGAAGCAGGACATCAGGAACTCAAATTTTGACTTAACTTAGGAAAAAATGATTTGATGGCATTTTGTGACACGTCCATCTTTTTTCACAATATTATTGAAATTTATAATGTATTATCCAATCTTGACATAAATTAATGCATGTTGTTGATTATTTTAGATGGAGATTGGAGCAAATGTAGAGCCTGAGCATTCAACTAGCAAAAGAACAAGATATGTACGTAGACATGGACCTAAAACTATTAAATCATGTAGAGGACAGTGGGTGGGAGAGGATATGACAATGGATCCTGTAGACACAATAAATGATTGCACTGAACAAGAGGTTGGTTAGGACTATAGTACATGGGTCAATGAATATTTTGAGAAAATTGTTGTTTGTGGATGTTTTGTATGTGGTGGAATGAAATAATTCAAAAAAGCGATTGTACAAAGACATTACATATATGATGAGCTTCCAGTCGGTAGTATGCCTCCTATAATCAATTCAAATCCAATAGGAATTGTGGTAAGGAATTTTCCAATTTGATATAAATAACATGTATACTTCATTTAAACATTGTTTTATATTATTTAAATAACTAATTTTTTTTCTTAATGGATACTTGTAGGATAAAGTTCTTGGTTTAAAGTTTCATGGATCATTGACTTCCAGCCTAGAGGGCAATTATCATTTATCAGATGATACATCTAACAAAAATATGTGCCAATATACCAGCTCAGAAGATGAGGAATTGATGAAAACAAGTAACAAAACAAGAACTGGTTTAAAGATGCATAATTTGCTTAAAGACAAGGGGAAGGTGGACTACATACCCTATGAGAATGAATGTGATGGAGATGATGACTTTCCCCTGAGTTTGAGATCAATTTACATAGAGACGTTTGATCGTCAACTATATTGTGCTTGGCCTAGTGATTAATAGCTACCTAGAGTGTACGAGGTGTTTCAATTTTTGGGATACAACTACATGATACGACCCTCCAATATTCATGGAGCGAATCTAGGCCTCTTTTTTGTCCAAAATGTACATGTGGGATCTAAACATAGAAATAATTCATAACAAACCACTAGGAGATTAATGCCATATTATGGTCCATCATATTATAGTGGTGAATGGAGAAGGCTAGCAGAATATAAGCCTAGCATGTCAACATATGGTCTAAATTTGTCTCCAATTGGAAAGTGGAAAAAAAATGAATAGAGGTCATATTATGTATAGATGGATGTGCATACACACACAAAAATACTACAAGATTTATAAATAGTAGTAAGGGAAGGGACCCTACTGTAAGACCGAATTATCAATTTGTTGAGGTTATTAATGATAAAGATGGAGATATGGAAAGAGAGGTTGATAGATTGATAATGTTGAGGCTATTATGGACCTTACCATTGGGGATGAGTTATTGATTGATTAGCCCTTCTTAAAATGAACTCCTGTGCAAAAGAAAAGGGAAGAACAAGGTCTCCCTAAGGATGTTCTTAAGGGCAGGAAACCAAAGAATAATAAATGAGTGTGGACTGATGTTTTATAACCTATGTTTTCAAAATTGTGTTTTATTTAAATTATTATATAAAAAAGGTAGTCTATAAAATAATGCTCCATTATTCAATTGATGTATATATGTTCATACAATTTTTATTTTTATTTTTTAAGCCATATTTTGATTATATTTCTTTGAAATTGATACATTTATGATTTATCCAATTGTTTCCAAACATTAAATAATGCTTGCATTTGTTGATAGGTAGAAGATGTTGATGAAACACATACTAATACCCAAGATCCAATTGGGTTATTAAGATTTGGACAGGATGATCCAAACCATCCTTTAAACAATACCAAGGTGAAAAGAGCAACATTGAAGAGAATACTACCAATTGAGAAATTTGAAGAGCTGATGAGATCTGCATACACTGATGACATGCCACCTAGCCTTAATGATGATGATCATGATAGTGAAAAATTAGTACATGAAGAAGGATTGAATGAAATGCTTACAGGTTTCTTTGGGGATGGAAACAATGATGACAATAATGATCATATGGTTGACAGTAACAATGATAGGAGGGGTAATTACCACCAACGTAATGTTGATGATAACAACCTGAAAGACTCCATCAAGCAAGCAGTGAAGACACCCATGTTCAAATCGGGTGCACGTAGAACCTCAAAATTGGCATGCACATTAATATTATTAGAAATCAAGTCACTATTTGGTTGGTTAGACAAAGGATTCACTACCCTACTGAAGTGAGTTGAAATCTATTTCTTACTTTGCATTGTCAATTGGTGTACATAATTCGTAAGCATTCATCAACTTCATTTATATTTCTTTAAGGGGATTTTAAAACCATATATTGTATATAAACAATCCTAGTATAGATTGACATATCAAACATGTTCATCATAAGTCAAACATTCAATTGATTTAATCTTTGGAAATCTTACAAGGCACTAAAAAAAAAATATTCCCTAAAGAGAATGTGTTTCCATAAACTTACAAAGAGGCGCGTCTGTTGTTGGTTGAGTTGGGGATTGAATATAAGAAAATTCATTCATGTAAAAATGATTGCATTTTATATAGAGATGAATCTCAAAACAAGGTAGAATTCCCTGTATGCAAAGAGAATAGATATCGTACATATGTATAAGGTCCTTCAGTTCCAAAGAAGGTTTTACGTCACATGCCAATTATACCTAGACTTCAATGAATGTTTCATTGCAAGTCACTTGCACAATTGATGGACTGGCATGCAAAGAACATGAGTAAAAATGGATTCATGTGAATTCTGACTGACTCCAAAGCAATGTAACACATAGAGGAAAAATGGCCAAGAAAATTCAAAGATGAAGCCCATAGTATCAGGTTTGGTCTTGCAATTGATGGAGTGTGCCCATTCTCTTTCCTGAGCTCAAATTATAGTGTTTGGCCAGTCGAATTGATAGTATACAATATTCCCTCATGGATGAGTGTTAGAAAGGAGCACCTTATGTTGACTCTCATTGTTCCAAGAAAACATCAAGTTAAAAATATGGATGTTTATCTTGCGCCTTTTATTGATGAGATGCAACTGCTATGGAAAGGCATAAGAATGTATGACATATCATGTCCTTCATCAAATAGGTCCTTCATGTTGTATGGTGTGCTATGTTGGACTATTCACGATTTCCCAGGACTTGGTGTTTGTTCTGGTAAGATAAAATATTTGCATATTTACACTCATAATTTATTTTCATCCCAACTTTCATACTTAGTTTTATACTATTTTTTTGATGTTATTAACATTACTTATTGAATTGCAGGGATTCAAACAAAGGGGATATTTGCATGTCCAAGATGTGCAGAACAATTTCAAGGGTGGTATTCTAAAGATCTACATAAATTTATTTACGCAAACAACATGGTTTTTCTACCACTAAATCATAAGTTTGGAAATCGCCTGAAGAATCAGTTTGATGGAAAAGTTGAAAATAGAGGCCCTCTCATGATTATGGGTCCAAGTGATTGGCTTAAGAAGTATGAAGATGCTAAATTGAAATCTTGGGATGATTTTTTTGATCGGAGTGATTCAATTGAAGAACCGAAACAAGTTGTAGTTAATATGCCAGAAGGAATGAAAAGGAAATCCATATGTTATGACCTCCCTTACTGGAAGGATCTATTAATATCTCACCTATTAGATCCTATGCACATCTTCAAAAATGTCCCAGATTCTATATTTCAACATATATTAGGCAAAGAGGACACCTTGTCTTCAAGGAGAGATATTGCTCTTTTGTGTACCAAAATTGATAGAAAACATTTGTGGCCAAACAGGGAAAATGAAACATATGCAGAAGCTCCATGGATTTTGAAAAAAAAAAAAACTAGACCAACTAAAAAATGTCATTTGTTTAATAAGGACACCTATTGGCTATGGGTCATCATTGGATAAAGATTTTACAGTTGATGGACATATCACAGGATTTAAAACACATGATTTTCATAGTTTTATGAAGGTATTATATATATCATCATCTAAAATTTACTAGTAACATTGATTAAGTACTAAATATATTTTGATATTTTATTATGTGAGAAAAAATTACTAATGACCTTTTCATAAATGTGTTTGATAGCATATCATGCCATTGGAAATTAGGGGGATTCCTGTCTTACAGTTGACTTAAGGAATGCCATAAGTCGATTGTTAGCATTTACAAGGCATGTGGTTATATGAAATGTTCATGTGTGAGAGACATAGAGATATTACATTGCTTTTTAATTTTTGACTAAAGGTTCATACTAATTTACTATTCTTATATTAGGTGGGTGACCTCCAAGGAGATCCATGAATGTGAAGTGCCAAAATGGAAGAAGGAAATTGCAGAAATTGTATGTGTATTTGAGAAGGAGCTCCCTACATTTCATGGACCTATAAGTCCATTTACTTATACACCTAGTTGATGGCATTGAATTGAAAGGTGTCGTATCAACAAGGTGGATGTTTTTCTTTGAGAGTGTTGTACCCAAACCAATTTTTTTGCTTCATTAAGGAATTTTGTTTAAAGAAGTCTAAATCCTATTAAAATGATGTCAAAACATAGTTTTTGGGAAAATAAAGTATGGATTTTGAGTCAATTTGGTGTTAATAAGATACTAGTGAAATTTGGAAAAAAATGAAAATTAGGGTTTTTGCATCCCTGTTTCACGTCGCGAAACCCTAAAAATTGAAACTTGTCAGAATTGGCTGAAATTAATTTTGATTAGCTTATTTCACATCACGATCATAGTGGTGAAGTCAATTCCAGTTAAAAGTTAGTTTAAGCCTATGGGTAGTTTTCACTTTTTCAGGAGAAAAGTTAGTACCTTTGAGTTCATCAATGGCAGTTGGCCAGTACCATGTGTCAAAATCTAAGCCTGAAACTCAAAGCAAAACATTCTATGATGAAAGATGCTGAAAAAGATGCTTCATGACGAAGGGGATTTTCACATGGTGAAAAGTGCAAAAAATATTCTAAGTCTGGAAACACTTCACTTTGTAACATGGGAAACACTTGTGCAATCAATGTGCAAATAAACTTTATAGTGTTTGTACATGTGAAAGTGGTGAAATATAGTCACATACACATGTCAGCAACAATAATGCTTCTATGTGGTCAACTCAGCAGCCAACACGGTGTTCACAGAGCGTGAAATGGAGGAAATATTACTTCCAGAACAAATTTGTACTCTTGTAGCTTAGGGGTGCCCTTCAATTTGAAGGCTCAGATTCAGTTGTTTTTGGTTGTAGATACATTCATTCTCTTCGGTTTTCAATCAGCTTTTCAACAAGCTATCAAGCAAGTCCATTTGAGTTGAAAAACTCTGACAATCGAAGGTGGAAGCAGAAGGTACGAAGAGTTTACACATCTCAGAGATAGTCAAATTTGCAGTTTTTGTGCCCCTATAGCTCAAGGGTGCCCTTGAATTAGACCCCTCAAATGGATGAATTTGTAGAATCCATTTTTTGGGAATCTCTTTTGATTTAGCCTAGCTCCGCGATGCACCTATTTGCAAGATCATCAGATATGTTGAGTGACCGTGACAGTGGTTCCAACAAGCACATAAAATGGAGGGTAGATAAAACTAAAAATATCAAATTGTACCTCTATAAGCTAGGGGCACCTAGGTTGTTGGCCAGCTAGATGAGGTTTTTAGCAGTTGTCGTCTTCACGAGACCTATGTAGAATCCTCCTAGCTATTTAGTGAATCCAACTATCAGCCCTGAAGGTTTGTCAAACGGTCGTGAGTGAAGGATTAGTAGAAATTACTAAAGAATGTAAACAAGCAAAAAAATGGCTAAGTATGGAATTTACATACTCCCTTGAAAAAGGATCCCTTCTTTTGGAGGTCTTAGAAGCAGTTTTCTTATTTTTTCACTTCCAGGAACATCTCTTCTAAGTTGTTCAAGCTTCGTGATGAGATCAACGACACGCGCATCAAAGCAATCCAGCTCCCGGTGTCAAGGGTCAAGTACAACGTTCACGTTAAAGTTGCAATTTTCAAAATCATTCTCAAAATGGTAGTTACGCCTTTATAGGCCAGGGGAACCCTTACTTTTGAAGGCCTTAAATCAATTTTTAGATGCCTTACATACAGTCATTGTTTGCAAAATTCTTCTAGCTATGCGATGGACCCAACATCCAGTTGATGGGAGTCATCTTTCACCGGCAGTGGAAGATTGAAGCACGAGATGGAAAAAAAAGAAATGGTTGTCTAGTGGCCTTCTACATTATTTTAATAAAAGGTGACTTTTATTTTGAGGCACCAAACATGGTTGTTAATGATTACAACTCCCAACAAACATTTCATCAGAGTAGTTTTGGCTTCACAGTGGATGTTTCAACTCAGTTCCAACATCAACCGGGCACCCAGAAATCAAAGTTCAACTGAGGCAACCGTGACATTTTCAACAAGCTACAAAATAGGAAGTTAGCTAAAAATTTCAACTTTTGCTAGGGGATTCCTGGAGAGTAAAAATTGGACTTTTTGGAATCAGTAAAATATTCTAAGCAAACCTAGAATGGGAGATTTCAGTTAACTAAATAAAATAATATTAAATTTTTAGTCTCAGCATGTCAGCTTTAATGGGGCAATTTTTCTCAATTTTTTAATATTTGTGCCTTTTTGAGACTCAATTTGCAAATTCGCATGATGAGTGAGATTGAATATTTTAATATTTTAAATATTTTGGAAATCCAAGTCAGTTTTTGTTGAGCAAGCTGGGGTTCAATCAGATAATTCCTTTTCAAGTCAGGGTTTATTTTTGCAGTTGGCGCCATTAAGCTATGAATTTTTATTTATTTGTTTCGAGATGGCATCCATTTCTCTCATAGCAAGTTGAAGAGAAAGCAAATTTTATTCATTGTGCAAGCGAATTTCTTCAACAATCAACATTCGAAGGCACTACATATATTGTTTTTTAGACTTCCTTGTAGATACAGGTCCAGATTAATCAATAAACTCCAGACAAGCATGTCGATTTTAGTAGAGGCAGAAACATAAAACTTCTATCTTCTATCTTAAATTCTTCTATTCTCATCTTAGGTTTTCTTTGCATGTGCAAGATTTGGCGACTTTTGATAATTTTGATCATCTGGGTTGGTTGTGCACAACTTTCTCTACGAAACCCATGTGCTCGAATTTTTTAGAAGAAATTGCCTCAAAGCTTCAATTCTCAAAGCTTTGCTTTTCTCAACTAAAATTCCTTTGCATGGTAGAGTAGAAGTCAATATTTTTCAAAACGAAGGATTTGGGTTGTCTTAGAATCATCTTCTGAACAAAACCCATATTTCAGTTTTTCTAAAAAAAAATTGCCCCCGTAGCCCCTGCTGCCCCTAGTTGCTTTTTTCGGAAAAGCTTTTGCATGTCAAGATAAAAGACGCTTTTTCACAATTCTGACATTAACGTTGTGGGTTGTCTTAGAATCATTTTCTACACAAAACCCACGTCTTAGAATTTTTGGTGAAAATTTCCCTCCGACAGGCTATTTTTAGCCTCATTAGGAGACATTTTAGCTTTTCGAAGAAAGTTGTCAGAACATAGCCAAGTTTATAGTCAACAGGAAAGTTTTTCAGAATGCATTACACATAGATCAAATTCAAGACTAAGTTATTCTTGGTTCATGACTTCATTGAAACAGTTGACATGGATTTGCATAAGGTGTTTCTAGAGGCTATCTTGGATCCGATTAAGATAAATCAAGCAATACTTCAAAACATCCAAGAATCTGGGTTACTAGAGGCGGCTTCACTCTATGTTTCAGTTCATTGCATAGAATTCATGATGTCTTATGTCAATCATTACAATTCTACTACTTGAGAAATTTAGTCAGCAGATGGATGGGTGATTTGCAGTCTCAAGCCCCAAGACATTGAAAGGTGTTTTGGTATTCCTCAATATTCAAACAGTTTCGTCATTACTATGGATCAAAGTTAAAGAGCATTCAATGATGATAAGGATGTATGTCAAAGAAAAATGGCAGAAAGGTGGTTAAAAATGAAGAAAACTAAATTTCCACACAATGTGAGTCATAGAGAGTACAAAGATGGGTACACGATTTTGATCACTCTTCTCAATCGCATTTCCGGTCATGCAGATGATAATAAATTCTAGCCTTGGATGTACTATATCATTGCTCAAATCATTTCCAGGAGAGATCATTATGACTGGACCTCTTTGATCAGTGACATTCTCCATAAGAATATTACCGGTTTCCTAGTTGCCCACCAATTTCATATGTGTTTGTATCTCGTATACTTGATTTCCTACCAGGGTCAGTTTAGTGGGTTGAACACAGTGGGAATTCTCAGTGTATAGAAGGTTTATCAATACTACGATCAACTTGAGTTCACAAAGTCCAAGCGACATTTCAAGCATGTGCAAGAAGCGTTCTTGATGTACAGAGTGAGGAACCTAGACCAGGAATTGCATGTTTGTATCTCAGCGGTTGTCAAAGCAGCAATGGTAGAATGGACAGACTGGTTCATTCAGTTCCCTACCTATACCTACATCCGCATCTACAGATATATAGGAAATCCAACTATGCTACCTCACTATCCTTCAGATAGGATGGTTTTCATGGAGTTTCTGAGGCAATTGTATGATGTTCATTCACGTTTGCACCACAAGAGTAAACCAGTTGCCAAATTTCCATTCCAAATGGTCTACTGGTGCAAGACAACAGTTGATGCCAAGGTTGCAGGTCAGGAGTTAGAGAAATTTAATCTCAAGTACCTTGTTGATGCATACATATGACCCTTGGAGTTGTTTTTTAGCATGCCTTAACTACAAGGATGAGTTCGAGGTGCACCAATGCAGCTACAATAGGTTCACCCTCTCACATATTTTTTTCTTCATGTTAGAGGATGTGGGAGGATTGTCAGATGATGATGGGGATGTACTTCCTCAATTCTTCAAAGAACAAGTTGATACACAACCACTTCTAGTTGTCAATTGGTTTACCAAGGAGTACTCATTTGTCAAAGAGAGATCAAGTAGAGTCATTCAGAACAACACATTCTACCTGGATAGCAAGAAGACAAGAAGGGTAGTCAAGCCAAGTATAGAGATGCCACCGTTGGATGTTTCACTACCATCCTCATCAAAACCAAAATAAAAGAAAAGGAGCAATCCTCCTAAAAGAAACAAAGTGCCTAACAATTCAAAAGGAAAGGAACTTGTTATAGAAACACATGTGGAGCCAGCCATGAATACAGTTCAGAGCATACTAGAGCCAGAAGTTTAGCCTCCCATGCCATCACCTACACTACAATAGTCTCCAGTTCCAGTTCACATTGATTTGGACCTAGATTCACCACCGTGTAGTGATACCTCTACACATTCGCGCTCATCAGAACTTCCAATGACTAGCACTGACCCTTCCAGTGAGATTATTCGAGACTCGTCTTGGCTTGTGAATTAGTTGGATAGGAAGAGGAGGTAGCCATCTTACATACTTGATCACTCAAATTTTGATCATGTCTACCAAGATGTGCTAGATAAGAAAATAAAGAAGAAAGTTCATGTAGAGAGGAATGATGACAAGAAGATCATAATAGAGACCATTGCACCTCCAGAGGGTAAGAGCTTGAATGAGATAGAAGTTGAAGAATTTGATGTGATAAAGGTTAACCTTGGTAGAAGCACATGCCAAACAGAGGTTTTCAGAGCTGTCAAAATTTTTAGGTTTTATCTTTTGAATTCACATACAACGGTGTTTGTCACCGATCCAACAACTAAAAGTGTTCTAACTCAACATGAGATGGGCATGAAAAGAGGAAAATGGATTGTAAAAGTTCAAGAGTATAATCTAGAAATCAAGCTGACCAAGCTCATTCGTGAGCAAGTTCTTTGTTGATATTTGGTGGAAGATGGAGATCAAAAGCATCAGAGCAATGGTGGAATTGAACTTGAACAAGAAATTGAAGAGGACCTTCCTTTGCTCCTACTTGTTGATTTTGTGGAAGAATGGTGCACACCCTTGTGGTATTATTCAACTTATGGAGAATGTCCACGTCACATGGAAAAACAATAGAAGAGAACATTGAAGCTGAAAGAACAAAACTTTGTGCTTATTAATAACGTTTTGTACAAGTGTGGCCTTGACGAAGATTTTCTATTATGCGTCGGAAGGAACCAACAACAAAGATTGTTGGAGGCTTTTCATAATCAAGCATGCAGAGGACACTTTTCATTGAGGGTCACTACATTTAAAACCCTTTGAGCACAGTTTTATTGGACAATTATGTTTCGTGACGCATATGAATGGATGTATAGGTGTCAGATGTGTCAACATTTTGCGGGAAAAGTCAAATTGGCATCTCTTCCACTTAGGCCAGTGATTATTGATGCTCCATTTCAACAATGGGGTATAGATTTTGTAGGTCCTATCAACCCAAGTTCTAGTAAGGGGCATGCTTATGTCCTGACAACAACAAATTATTTCACGAAATGGGTTGAGGCAGTTCCTACCAAACAAGCTACTTCTGAAGTTGTTTGTAACTTTTTAAAGGAGAACATCATTTTATGCTTCAGAGTGCCTCATAAAATTGTGACCAATAATGCAATGTGTTTCTCGTTAGAGGAGCTACTGAACTTTTGTTTTGATCATGACATCATGTTGTCACACTCATTATATTATTATCCTCAGGGTAATGGACAGGTTGAATCATCAAACAAGAACATAGTCACAATCGTGTGTAAGCTGGTTGACTCAAATCAGCAGGCTTGGTACACAAAATTATATGATGCTCTTTGGGCTGATAGAATCAATCCCAAAAGAGCCATTGGCACCTCACGTTTTATACTTTTTTATGGTACATAAGTAGTTTTTCTCATCACATTGGAGTTATTTTCCTTATAGCTGGCATCTACACTAGAGGATGAAGAATTCAGAGATCCTATTTAGAAGCGGATGTTGTACCTGATGAAACTTGAAAAGGAAAGGGTAGAGGTTGTTGATAGAGTCAGTCAACATCAAGAGAAAGTGAAGAACATTTTTGACAAGAAGGCTCATCAGAGAAACTTCGAAATCAAAGATCAAGTCCTATTGTGGGACAAAATACACGAACCTAAAGGAATGCATGACAAGTTTGATTCCTTATGGTTGGGGCCTTTTCAGATCCATGAGTCAAGAGGAGAGAACACTTACATGCTCTCGTATTCAGATGGAAGGCTTCTCCCGCTTCCTTATAGTGAGCAATATCTCAAACACTTCAACCCTTTGGGGGAGGAGAGACTTTTTGTAAATAATCTATTTATGCTTTATTGTTATGTTGTAATGTGTTTCCCTGTTTTGTTATGTTATGTCATGTTTTAGGTGATTCAGGTAGTCTTTTTTTAGGTGATTATTAGGAATGTTTTAACGTTTCTTAGGTGATTAGGAAAACTCCAAGTATATTAGGTGATTAGGGGAAGAGTCCTGACTCCAATGCCCAATTGATAAGTCATTGGTCTACAAAAAAGAAGAGTATCTTGGTTCTCCTATGCCGTAAGTATCCGACATGGTCACCAAACGGAGCCTAATGTTGTACCCAAACCAATTTTTTTGCTTCATTAAGGAATTTTGTTTAAAGAAGTTTAAACCTTGTTAAAATGATTTCAAAACATAGTTTTCGGGAAAATCCAGTATGGATTTTGAGTCAGTTTGGTGTCAATAAGCTACTAGTGAAATTTGGGAAAAATTAAAAAATTAGGGTTTCTGCATCCTTGTTTCACGTCGCGAAACCCTAAAAATTGAAACTTGTCATAATTGGTTGAAATTAATTTTGATTGGCTTATTTCACATCACGATCACAGTGGTGAAGTTTCAATTTAAAGTAAGTTTAAGCCTAGTAGGTAGTTTTCACTTTTTCAGGAGAAAAGTTAGTGCCTCTGAGATCATCAATGGCAGTTGGCCAGTACCAGGTGTCAAAATCTAAGCCTGAAACTCAAAGTAGAACATTTTATGATGAAAAATGCTAAAAAAGATGCTTCATGATGGAGGGGATTTTCACATGGTGAAAAGTGCAAAAAATATTCTCTATTTGGAAACACTTCACTTTGTAACGTGGGAGACGCTTGCACAATAAACGTGCAAATTAACTTTACAATGTCTGTACATGTGAAAGTGGTGAAATACAGTCACATACATGCATTAGCAATAGTAATGCTTCTACGTGGTCAACTCAGTAGCCAACATGGTGTTCACAGAGCACGAAATGGAGGAAATATTACTTCTAGAACAAATTTTCACCCCTGTAGCTTAGGGGCACCATTCAATTTGAAGGCTTAGATTCAGATGTTTCTGGTTGCAGATACATTCATTCTCTTCAGTTTTCAGTTAGCTTTTTGGAAAGCTATCAAGAAAGTCCATCCAAGTTGTAGAACTCTGAAAATCAAAGGCAGAAGCGGAAGGTACAAAGAGTTTACACATCACAAAGAGTCAAACTTGCAGTTTTTGTGCCCCTGTAGCTCAGGGGCGCCCTTGAATTAGACCCCTCAAATGGATGAATTTGCAAAATCTGTTTCCAGGAAATCTCTTCTGATTCAACCTAGCTCCATTATGCACCTGTTTGTAAGATCATCAGATATGTTGAGTGACTGTGACAACGGTTCCAATAAGCACGTAAAATGGAGGGTAGATAAAAGTAAAAATATCAAACCGTACCTCTATAGGCCAGGGGCGCCTAGCCTGTTGGCTAGCTAGATGAGGTTTTTAGCAGTCGTCGTCTTCACAAGACCTGTGTAGAATCCTCCTAGCTATTTAGTGAAGCCAAATGTCAACCCTGAGGGTTTTTTAAATTCATGTGAGTAAAGGATCGGTAGAAATTACTGAAGAATGTAAACAAGCAAAAAAATGGCTAAGTATGGAATTTACATACTCCCTTGAAAAAGACGCCCTTCTTCTGGAGGTCTTAGAAGCAATTTTCTTGTTTTGTCACTTCTAGGAACATCTCTTCTAAGTTGTTCTAGCTTCGCGATGAGATCAATGAAACACACATTAGAGCAATCTAGCTCCCGGTGTCAAGGTTCAAAGTACAACATTCACATGAAAGTTGCAATTTTCAAAATCATTCTCAAAATGGTAGTTATGCCTCTGCAGGGCAGGGGTGCCCTTACTTTTGAAGGCCTTAAATCAACTTTTAGATGCCTTACATATAGTCATTGTTTGCAAAATTCTTCTAGCTACGCAATGGACCCAACATCTAGTCAATGAGAATCATCTTTCACTGACAGTGGCAGATTGAAGTGCAAGATGGAAAAACAAAGAAATGGCCGTTTGGTGGCCTGTACATTATTTTAATAAAATGAAACTTTTTTATTTTGAGGCACCAAACATGGTTTTTAACGATTGCAGCTCCCAATAGACATTTCATCAGAGTAGTTATGGCTTCACAGTGGATGTGTCAGCTCAGTTCTAGCATCAACCGGGCACTCGAAAATCAGAGTTCAATAGAGGCAACTGTGACATTTTCAACAAGCTACAAAATAGGAAGTTAGCTAAAAATATCAACTTTTGCTAGGGGACGCCTAGAGAGTCAAACTTGGACTTTTCAGAATCAGTAAAATATTCTAAGCAAACTCAGAATAAGAGATTTCAGTTAACTCAATAAAATAATATTAAATTTTGTCTCAACATATCAGCTTTAATAGGGCAATTTTTCTCAATATTTTAATATTTGCGCCTTTTTGAGACTCAATTTTTAAATTTGCACGATGAGTGAGACTTAATATTTTAATATTTTAAATATTTCAGAACTCCAAGTCAGTTTTTGTTGAGCAACTTTGGGTCCAATCAAATAATTCCTTTTCAAATCAGGGTGTTTTCATGCAGTTGGCGTCATTAATTAAGCTACAAATTTCTTTATTTATTTCAAGATGGCGTCCATTTCTCTCATAGCAGGTTGAAGAGCAATCAAATTGTCTTCATTATGCAAGGAAATTTCTTCACCAATCAACATTTGAAGGCACTATAGATATTGTTTTTTAGATTTCCTTGCAGATGTAGGTCTAGATTAATCAGCAAACTCCAGACAAGCATGGCGATTTTAGCAGAAGTAGAAACATAAAAATTCTATCTTATTTCTTAAATTCTTCTATTCTTGTCTTAGGTTTTCTTTGCATGTCCAAGATTCATTGACTTTTGACAATTTTGATCATATGGGTTGGTTGTGCATGACTTTCTCTACGAAACCCATGTGTTGGAATTTTTTAGAAGAAATTGCCTCGAAGCTTCAATGCTTGAAGCTCTACTTTTCTCAACTGAAATTCCTTTGCATGGTAGAGTAGAAGTCAATATTTTTCAAAATGGAGGATCTGGGTTGTCTTAGAATCATCTTCTGAACAAAACCCATATTTTAGTTTTTCTCGAAAAAATTGCCCCCCGCAGCCCCTGCTGCCCCTAGTTGCTTTTTTTCGAAAAGCTTTTGCATGTCAAGCTAAATGATGCTTTTTCACAAATTTGATGTTGTGGGTTGTCTTAGAATCATTTTCTGCACAAAACCCACGTCTCAAAATTTTTGGTGAAAATTGCCCTCCGACTGGCTATTTTTAGCCTCATCAGGGGACATTTTAGATTTCCAGAGAAAGTTGTTAGAACATAGTTGAGTTTACAGTCAATAGGTGAGTTTTTCATAATGCAGTACACATAGATCAAATTCAAGACTAAGTTAGTCTTGGTTCATGACTTCATCGAAACAGTTGACACGGATTTGCATAAGGTGCTTCCATAGGCTATCTTGGATCCGATTAAGATAAATCAAGCAATACTTCAAAACATCCAACAATGTGGGTTGCTAGAGGCGGCTTCACTCCCTATTTCAGTTCATTGCATAGAATTTGTGATGTCTTTTGTCAAGCATTACAATTCTACTACTCAAGAAATTTAGTCAGCAGATGGACGGGTGATTTGCAGTCTCAAGCCCCAAGACATTGAAAGGTGTTTTGGTATTCCTCAACATCCGAACAATTTGGTCATTACCATGGATCAACATGGAAGAGAATTCAATGTTGATAAGGACATATGTCAAAGAAAAATGGCAGAAAGGTGGTTAAAACAGAAGAAAACTAAATTGCCACACAATGTGGTTCGCGAAGAGTACAAAGATGAATACATGATTTTGATCACTCTTTTCAATCATGTTTCCAATCATGCAGATGCTAATAAATTCTAGCCTTGGATGTAATACATAATTGCTCAAATCATTTCTAGGCGAGAGCATTATGACTGAGCCTCTTTGATCAACGACATTCTCCACAAGCAAATTAATGGTTTCCTAGTTGCCCACCAATTTCATGTGTTCGTATCTCATATACTTGATTGCCTACCATGGTTAGTTTAGAGGGTTGGAAACAATGGGGATTCTTAGTGTATAGAAGGTTTATCAATACTATGATGAGCTTGAGTTCACAAGTCTGAGCGACATTTCATGCGTGTGCAAGAAGCGTTCTTGATGTACATAGTGAGGAACCTAGACCGAGAATTGCATGTTCGTATCTCAACGGTCAAATAATGGTTTCAAATTCCAAGTTTTTTTGGGTTTTTGTCCATTTCAAAATATGATTTTGAAAACTTTCCAGTGCTGACATGTTTTCCTGGCAACGAGACAAGCCACAATAGGTTGGAATTAACATCTGACAGTCAATTCTTTCCATCGGTGCAATTTTTCCATCTGGCCTTCTTTTTCATCAGGGCATTTTGTTCCAATCAGATGAAGAAAGTGAAATGAGATTTCAACTGTAGCAAAGTGAAATTTGAAAGTGGACTTCATTACATTCTTGGAGCATAACAAAATGAAACTCTTATATATTCTGCATGGTTTTTTATTTCTCTAAACGTTATTTGGTTATTTCACTCATATTTCCATAATGGGTTGTCAGTTATTTCAGTCAGCAATCGCAAAATTTCAAAACCAACAGATAGGAGGCAACAAAAATTAAAAAACCCTCAACACAAAAACACATAAACAACTTTCCATTTCAAATGAAAACCCCTTTTCCCAAGGAAAACCCTTTGTTTTCATGT
The DNA here is from genome assembly GCA_007258455.2 of Sequoia sempervirens. Taxonomy (NCBI): domain Eukaryota; kingdom Viridiplantae; phylum Streptophyta; class Pinopsida; order Cupressales; family Cupressaceae; genus Sequoia; species Sequoia sempervirens. The sequence continues at coordinate 229,432 of VDFB02349043.1, read as the reverse complement.
CAATGAAAACCCATCTTCGCAACAAATAGTCATTCATTTCTTCAGAGTTCCTAGGCAGAATAGGAAAATGGCATATATTGGTGGCGGATAAACATACATGCTAACTAGCTAGTTGCTTGTGCCTATCAAATGCATTTTTGTATGGAGGGTTCCCACAATGCTTTGGGCTCCGAATGTCTGCAACTCCTTCTCATTTCTCTTTAGCAACCTACAAAACACCACTATGGAAAATGGCGGCGAAAATGGGACCACATCTAGACTTTTTTCTATTTGCAAATAATGGTTTTGAATGCTACATTTTGTGTTTTTTTTCCATTCCAAAATATTATTTTTAAAACATGATGACTATTATGATGCATGTGACATGCATTTTTTTAGGGAGAATAGCCTCGTCCCAATTGTAGAAGGTGATCTCCTTGCAACATGGCTTACACATGATAACGTATTTCCCTTCTTCAGGGAAAGGCATGTCTGATTACTATTGCTAGTTGATTTCTGGATTCGATTGTGTAAGAATTTTTCCATCTGATGATGGATCACAGAGTGTGATCTGAAATGTTGATAGAAAAATTCTTACACAATCAAATCCAGAAATCAACTAGCAATAATCAATATGGATTGTGGAAAATTGATATCATTTATGTATGATAATGTTATCATGTCAAAGGCATGTTTTTTCAGGGATAATAGCTTGATTTTACTATATTTTGTAGGGAGATTAGCTTCTACCCTACAATTAGATGTGGCTATTCTCCCTAGAAGAATGCATGTTAGAGGCATCATAACATACAAAAATACATACACCACATAATGGGACAGTGTATTGCGGAAAATAATTGGAGGTTGGAAAACACTGTGTGTTGTGAGTTCTTTCATTCTGCACGTTGAAAGCTAAAGGTTTGAGAGCACAGGGTGGAGTTGCAGGTGCAGGATATATAAAAGCATACAAATTCAACTGAGGGGTGAGTAACAAATTGGGTTGTTACTTGTGAATGGTTTGTAAATGGTATTTGGTTTGTAGGTTTAATAACACCCAGGTTTTTCCAACCTGCAATTACACATTGTTGGCCTTGTCATTATATGAAAAGGTCGACCTGTCAATGCCCAATACAAGTGTTAGATAAGACTTCTATAAAGACACGACAACATTTCATGACAACTGGGCATCTTTGGAGCTACTTTGCAATATTCACAAAACAAGCTCTTCTCTCCAACACACATCACCACCTCTTCCATAATTTGATCCACTCAGGTCCATGATGTCGAATGGTGTCATTGATGTATGATGGAGAGAAGTGCATGTTTTGGAAATGAGAAAAGTATGCTTCAAAATTTCCCAGTTGTCATGAAATGTTGTCTTGTTTTTGTAGAGGTTACTGTCAGTTTTGATGATGAGTTTTACTATAATTGGTATCAGAGTCGGGTCGCAGGTTCCAATCTTGTGGTCGCGCTAGCGGGGGGGGATTATTGGAAGCTTGGAACTTCCACCCCTTAATGATTGTTTTCCATGTGATTCATGTTATGATTTAACTACCTACCATGCATCTTATTTGATGCTTGTATTGGGCATTGAGAGGTCAATGTTTTCATGCAACAACAAGGTCAACACACATAGACAATATGAATGTAATGACAATTTTTTTGTTACTTACATAGTAAGAACCCAATTGGTTGGTTACACCTCACGTGAATTTGGATAGTTTTATGTATCCTCCAGCTACAATTATATTGACAGTATGAATGTCTTGGAAGCCTTTTGATTTGTACACAGTAATAATGTAATGAAGTTCACCTTCAAAACATATAATAACTCTTAGTTACAGTATAAATTATATATGAATTTTTTTCGTACGGTTGAAACAAAGAAATGCACAAAATAATGGAAGATTGGAAAACACAACGTGGGTTGTCAGTTGTTCCATTATACATGTTTAAATCTAAACACTTGAGAGGGTAGGGAGGGCTTGTGGGTGCAAGATACATTCGGTTGTAGGTTTCTTAATGCCCTATGTTTTCCAATTTCATTACATTATTGCTATCTAGAAAGCTAAATGTTCTCAAGACAATAAAAAAACATACCAAATTGAGGTGAGGGGTGAGTAACCAATAGGGTTGTTACTTGTAAAGGGTTTTAGAATAGTATGTGGGTTGCAAGATTTATAACACCCTGTGTTTTCCAACCCGAAATTTCACATAACAGTTTGAATTTCTTCAAAAGTTTTTCTTATTTAGATAGTACAAATGTAATAAAAGGAACCTCCAAAAATTACAACTATTAGTTATGGTATAAATTGCAATTCAATATCTTCATGTGATTGAAATAAATGCACAAAATAATTGCATGTTGGAAAACATAGTGGGAATTTCTTCAAAAGTTTTTCTTATTTAGACAGTACAAATGTAATAAAAGGAACCTCCAAAAATTACAACTGTTAGTTATGGTATAAATTGCAATTCAATATCTTCATGTGATTGAAATAAATGCACAAAATAATTGCATGTTGGAAAACACAGTGGGTTACTTGTATAGTGTTTTACAACACTATGGGTTGTACGTTTCATAACACCATCTCATTTCCAGCCTGCAATTTTGCTGACAATAGGAACGTATTGAAAAACTTTTTTTATTTAGACAAAAAGAATGTAATGAAAGGAACCTTCAAAATTTATCACAAGTATTAGGTAGAGTAAAATATGCATTTCAAATTCTTCTTGTGATTGAAAAAATATATGCTTGCTTACTACAAATGGTGCGAAAATTTTTGGAACTTTAACTGTCCATAACACTTGCAACTATTTTATAGTTTACAACAAACCAAGGATGTGTGTTGTAAAAGGGAAAGTGCTTCATACAACAAAGAATGTTGTTGAGGTGGATGACACACCTGAGAGGGTGTGTGTTGGCATAACAACTGACACCTCTAGAGTGCAAGTTGGTACAGACAGCTATGCACACTATGCAATGAGTGCTCTTCAAATTAGGAGGGGAAGCTCCCTCGTTGTGCTGACAAAAATACCTGGAAAAGGAAAAGTAAACTAAACTATATCCTATCTTTTTGTCTCAGCTATAAGAGGCACAAGGTTTAAGGAAAACTCTATATGTTGCAGCTAAGTATTTTCTGGTTTCGCAAGACTTAACTACAACACTCAAAACTAAGTACCTTATCTATCCAGTCCCCTCAAGAATTCAAAGCATGAGGAAATGGAGTGGGAATGATTATCTGACAATAAGCTAGGTACAAACTCACAACGTGAAGGTAAGGTAGCACAACTATCTGCTTGTCTGAATAGGCTTATTGGAAACAACAATATACGATAAACTAAGTACAAATTCTCAACTTGGAGGCAAGGTGGCACAACTATCACCTCAATCTGAATAAGTTTATTATTAACACACATCACATGATAACCAAGAACAAATTCTCAACTTGAATGAAAGGTGGCACATCTATCAGCTCAATCTAAACGAGTTTATTGAACACATAACATAAAGGATAGCCAACTAGGATAATAAATTACATAGGCGAGACACACATACAATCTACAATCAACTAGCCACTATATCTAATTAAAGCAACAATTCACCATCATAATTGCATGAAACCCAAGTGGCATAACAATTCATCACAATAGTAAATACTCATGAACCGATACAGAACAAGCAATATTGAAGGCAAGGTAGGCACAACATATATTCCTCTCTCGTGCCAAAGTTATGTACAAATGAGCAAAAGCTCTTATTTATAGACATCAAAAAATGTAGGGAACCCTAAAATCACTTTGAGTCAACTACAGTCTTGCAATGCATGCAAGATTATTGCTAAAACCCTAATAAAGAAAACTATACAGTTAACTAGAAAACTACCATCAGTTAACTAGTACAAATTAATCTAAGAATGGACAATGTGCAAGCATGCACGTCCTTATTGAAAGCAAGTTAACTGGAACACTACCATCAATTAACATAAATCCTAAATGTAACTCCAAGTGAATAAAGCAAATCCCAGAATAGACATGCATGAGATGAGATAGCGAGTTAACTTGAAAAGGTAACACCAAGTTTAACTCTTGTGTTTAATGTCTATTCTGAAAGGTGGGAATTGAAGTCTACTAGCCGTGATCTCAAGCAAGTAACCCCTCCACGAGGTTGTTGACTGCATCAACATCTAAAGGTTGTCACAATTCACTGCTTGTCAACAAATTGAGAAAACTTGGCAATCTTTGCACACTCAAATTAGCATTTCACTGACTGGTAACTTTGGCGGCCCCATAATTGAAGTGATGGCCACTATCTTCTTCTACGAATTTATGCTTCTAATGCTTTTGTATGACGAAACTGCGAGATTTGACTGCGCACACTCTGGTTGTGAGAAATGCAAATAAACTTGCTGCACATGCAAAATTCCAACAGTATCAACCCTCTAAACTGGCTTTGGAAGACAATCGGCCATACGAGATATGCGACCATATGGATTTGAGTGACTACGCCTGTCAACCCTCTGAATGCACTTGATACAAATTGGTCTCAACTTTTTTGATGAAATCATGAATTAAGACTGATTTGGTCTTGAATTTAGTCTACGTGAACTGCACTCTGAAAAACTCGCCTATTGACTGTGAACACGGCTATATTCTGACAACTTTTCTAGAAAGCTAAAAATAGCCTGTTGAGGCTAAAGATAACCTATCGAAGGGTAATTTTCAGCGAAAAATATGAGATATGGGTTTTGTCCAGAAAAAGATTCTAAGACAACCTAGAATGTCAGATTTGTGAAAATTTGACTTCTACTCGACCATGCAAGGAATTTTCAGTTGAGAAAATTAGAGCCTCGAGAACTGATGCTCTAGAGTAAATTTTCCTAAAAAATTCTAGCACATGGGTTTTCTCGAGGATACTATTATGAATCAACCCAGATGATTTGTTCTGTCAAGAGTCGCTAGTTTTTCAAACATGCGAAAATAATTTAAGACAAGAAAATGGAAGAATTTGAGAAGAAGAAAGACATTTTTTGATGTTATCTTTTGCCAAAATCGCCACTCTACCTTGAAATTTGCTGATAAATCTAACTTGTACCTACAAAGAAAGTGTTTTGATGTCTTCGCCAATGATTGCTGATGAGAAATTTGCCCAACTCTAAAAGAAATTCACCTTTTCTCTGAAGAATTATGAATTTGCTCAAGCTGTGTGAATGAAATATGACGCCATGCTTGAATTAATAGAGCAAAATCACACCATAAAAGCATGACTGCAAGAATAGAAGCCAAACTTTGAAAATAATTCTTCTGATTAGACCCCCTCTAGTTGAACTGTTATTGAGTCAGAGTCTGGATTTAAAAATAATAATAAAAATATTCATCATGCATTTTTGAAATCCTAGCACAAAGAGGCACCAATTTGAGAAAATTGTCATTTAATGCCTTAGCATGCAAAATAAATATTTAATATTATTTTCTTCAGTTGACAAACCACGTAAAGCACTTGGATGGATTCAACAACCTTTACTGATTTCAAAAAGTCCTCATTTGACCTCATAGGCGTCCATTTGCTCAAGATATGATGTTTTTTATTAACTTCCTACTTTGTTGCTAACGAGAAAGTTACAATTGGCCATATTCAACACTGATTTCCGGGTGACCGGGTGATGCTGAGACTGAATAGGAATATTTATTACGAAGCCTACAGAACAAGGAAGAAATGTCTACTAGGAGTCATCACTGCAAAATCCATCATTAGGCGCCCTTGATTAAATTGATTCTCAGGTGTCAGACTTAACCATTTCTCTAAACTGCCATCTGACGCTTCAAACGACTACTGACAATGAATGGAGAACCCTACTAACTGGCTAACAGGCTCACTACATGACTAGAGGTATTCCACATCCAATGAATATATGCAAGGCATCTGAAAGTTGTATTAAGGACCCCAAAAGTAAGGGCGCCCTTGGCTTGAAAAGGCTCAAACACCATTTTGATGAAAGTAAAACTCTCAACTAGATGCCCTATTTTGACCTCTGATATCTAGAGTTGGGGTAGCCTGATTCGAGCACTGTCTATCTTAATGCGTAGCCAAAAGGATCCACCAGAGATGTCTCTGGAGGTGACGAAGCAAGAAAACTGCTTCTTAGACCTCAAAAAGAAAGGTGCCTTTCCTAAGATGGAATAGACGACCAGACTTAGCCATTTTTTGAGCTGTCTTCATTTTTCAGTATTTTGCAAAGACCTCGCACGTACGAGCGTTTTCCAAATCCCGGAGGCTGACGGCTGGGCTCGTTGGAAAGCTAGAGTAATTGCGCATAAGTCTCGTGAAGACTTTGAGAGTGAAAAACCCCATCTTATAGGCCTGAAGGCTAGGCACCCTTGGCCTACAGAGGCTACAATATATATCTCATGTTTCTCCACCCTCTGATTTACGTGCCTGGTAGAATCTCTGCCATGATCTCTCAAAATATTGGATTGACAGGTTGACTAGTGCATTGCAAAACTGGACTAGAGTAGCACAGACGTTAGGAAGACCTCATCTGCAAACTCATCCATCTCAAAGGTCATCCTGAAAGGCGCCCCTGGGCTACATGGGCGCAATTTCACCATTTGAGGAAGTTTTGTGATATGAAGTCTCTTTGTAATCTCATCTTCTAATGTCGACTGCTGAAGCTCTAGGACTCAGATAACTACATTTGATAGCTCATCAGATAGGCAGACTAGTCATGAAAAGATTGAATGCATCTACAATCAGGAATACTAAGATCTAACCCCCCTTTAAGAAGTGCGCCCTTGAGCTACAGGGGCGCAAAAGCTGAAAAGTGACAAGCTTCTGCAATCTGTAACTTCTAGAATCTTCAACTTCTGACGTCATTTACCGGAGTTACGAGTCTTGAATAACCTTGCAGGATAGCTCATCGGATAACTGGGGTAATTTTGAAGAGATTGACTATATTCATGAGCATATGCCAGAAAACCTGGGCCTTCAAAAAGAAGGGCGCCCCTGAGCTACAGGGGCACAATTTTTCTTTTCCTTGAGAAATCTTCATAAACTGACCACTGAAATCTTCGTCTTAGCCACTGAAATGACCATACAAAGGTATAATTGTTGTCGTGAAATGCTTCATTCTGAGTCCCTGATCCAGGTTCTAATCAATGGATACTACCTTTGATTGACACAACAATGACCAAACTCCATGCTGGATATTGCCCAAAAACTATATTTGACATCATTTTAGCAAGGTTTAGACTTTTTTAACCAAAATGCCTTGATGAAGCAAAAAAAATTGGTTTGGGTACAACATTAGGCTTCGTCTGGTGACCATGTCGGGTACCTACGGCATAGGAGAACCCTAGAATCTCAGTGTTATGTAGACCAATTATTTATAATTGGGCATTGGAGTCAGGACTTTTCCCTAATCACCTAAAAACATTGGAGTTTCCTAATCACCTAATCCTAAAAATCACCTAAAACAAGACTACCTAAATCACCTAAAACACGACAAAAAATCACATAACGGTGAAACACAATATGACATAACGATAATGCATAAATAAAAATTACTTAAAGAAAACTAACTCCACCCCGAAAGAGATGAAGTGCTTTGAATACTGTCTGTTGCATAGTAGCGGGGAGAGCCTCCCATCGATGTCGTTTCTGCCTGAAAGGCTTAACTTCTCTTCTCCTAGGAATTGCAGGAGGCAATCCTTCTGGGATGAAGATTCTCAGGTATTCATATATCCATGCAAAGGTACTCTGACAAAAGTCAGAATATGATGCAAATGGGGAAGTTGATACCCCGAAGGCATTAGTTCTGTTGTAGTCCATCCTTGGGATGTTGATTTCTTCAAACCAGTCGATTGAGTTCCAAACTCGATTTCTGTAATGCCATAGGTGATCTTTTCTAACCTGATAATATCCTTTGACCAGCCCATTGATCAGCTCTACATCACCTTTAAAACATAGGAATTTGATTCCCATGTCTTCGACATCTTTGAGGCCTTGCAAAAGCACCTCTTTCTCAGCTTTAGTTAACTCCAATTGTAGGAAGTTTGCAACTGGGTTCAACTGTTCCTTAGGAGAGATGATCAATTCCCCTGCTTCTGAAATTGTATTTATACAATCTCCATCGAACTGTATTGTCCATGACTTTGTCTCCTTTTTTGGTCTTTTTTCAAAGCATGCAATGTTCTAGTCTTTAGCTTCTATCTTTGACAGAGTCACATAATTACCAGGACCCTCTTCAGGCTTTGCTCCTGCTAGAACATATGACTTGAGCACAACCTGCTCCTTTACAACCTTGAGAATTTGATCTAGCTCTTTTGGATGATCCTGAAGATATTCCAGTTGAGAGATTTGTACCTTAGTCTTCATCATGGAAGCTACAATGTCAAAATTTGTTGAAGACGTCTCTTGAGCAACTGGCATAGTAATCTCACATGAAGATTTTGGTTTAGAAGTGAGAGGCACTTCTTCACCCTCTTCGTTTGATTTCTTCCTTTCTTCTTCTTTCTGTGCTTTGAAGTGGTAAGCACGTGTAAACACAGGAGGAGCATACTGACTATATTCTTCTTCTTCTTCTTGATTTGCAAGTTCTTCATGAAAGTATCCCGCTGCGGAGTCGCCATCGAAGTTGTCCATCTGTGGTAAAATAACCTTCGAACTTGGTGTTGGTACAAAACTAGAACTGGGAGAAGCTACAGTGTATCCCATGATTTGGATCATTCTCAGGTTCTCTGGACATGTGGATCTAGAATGTGCATCATTATCATGAAAAGGACAAAATATTGCACTATGTGCAGCTTCAATCATTGGTCTTAATGGAGATGTTGGCAATCATGGCTAAAGATTGTCTCTCTTTGGCTGGTACAGTTGTTGAACTAGAGATCTGATGAAATTTGTTTTCATCAAGCCGGAAGTGATCATATTATCCTCCAACTCGATGGCGTGTTCTTGTGCACTCTTCAACTCTGTCTCTTTTTCCATTTTCAGGAAGAAAGCTATCTCTGATGGAAGAGCATTTATGAAACAACTTATCAGAATCTCTGGTGATGGATCAAATTTAGAAGAAATTCTTGTAACAAGACGATTAAATATTGCCACAAAATCCCTCATTTGTTCATGGTGCTCCATCTTTGAATTTGCGAGCTGGGTGAACAACATGTGACTATCTTCAGCAGGCTTGAATCTCGCCAAAAACTTCTCACTCATAGTTGTCCAACTTGTGATACTGCCTAGCACCAAGTGATTGAACTAGTTGGCAACATTTCCTACTAGAGTCTCGACAAAGAGACGCACCGCGATGTCTTCATGTTCTACGTGCAAGATGGCGCAAGCCATTGTGACTGTAGAAAAATGGTCCTCCATGTGTTGAGTTCCGTCACCATGAAACTGAGGAAAATGATTCCTTGACCCTTTAGGTAACTCATGATTTACCTCAAAATCCAAAGATCAAATATTATTACCCCAAGGTAGTGGGGGTGGACGTCACCTGTCAGAATTATTGTTATTATCATCCATTGCTTCTGTGTGGATCATGCAATAGGATGCCAGAGTGTGATCATTCCCATGAAATAAAAGTGTTTAGCTTTTCTTGAAGTTTTCTTGCCTCATGCCCCACGGTGGGCGCTAGAAAACTGTTGGCGTAGCAACTAACACCTCTGGAGTGCAAGTTGGTACAGACAACTATGCACACTACACAATGAGTGCTCTTCAAATTAGGAGGGGAAGCTCCCTCGTTGTGCTGACAAAAGTACCTAGAAAGAGAAAAAGTAAACTAAACTATATCCTGTCTTTTTGTCTCAGCTGTAAGAGGCACAAGGTTTAAGGAAAACTCTATATGTTGCAGCTAAGTATTTTTTGGTTTCGCAAGACTTAACTACAACACTCAAAACTAAGTAACTTATCCATCCAGTCCCCTCAAGAATTTAGAGCATGAGGAAACAGAGCGGGAATGATTATCTGACGATAAGCCGAGTACGAACTCACAACGTGAAGGCAAGGTGGCACAACTATCTGCTTGTCTAAATAAGCTTATTGGAAACAACAATATACGATAAACTAAGTACAAATTCTCAACTTGGAGGCAAGGTGGCACAACTATCACCTCAATCTGAATAAGTTTATTATTCACACACATCACATGATAACCAAGGATAGATTCTCAACTTGAAGGCAAGGTGGTACATCTATCAGCTCAATCTGAATGAGTTTAATGAACACATAACATAAAGGATAGCCAACTAGGATAATAAATTACATAGGTGAGACACGCATATAATCTACGATCAACTAGCCACTATATCTAACTAAAGAAATAATTCACCATCATAATTGCATGAAACCCAAGTGGCATAACAATTCATCACAATAGTAAATACTCATGAACAGATAAAAAATGAGCAATATTGAAGGCAAGGTAGGCACAACATATATTCCTCTCTCGTGCCAAAGTTATGTACAAATGAGAAAAAGCTCTTATTTATAGACATCAAAAGGTGTAGGGAACCCTAAAATCACCTTTTAGTCAACTACAGTCTTGCAATGCATGCAAGATTATTGCTAAAACCCTAATAAAGCAGACTATACAGTTAACTGGAAAACTACCATCAGTTAACCGATACAAATTAATCTAAGAACGGACAATGTGCAAGCATGCACGTCCTTATTGAAAGCAAGTTAATTGGAACACTACCATCAGTTAACTTAAACCCTAAATGTAACTCCAAGTGAATAAAGCAAATCCTAGAATAGACATGCATGAGATGAGACAGCGAGTTAACTTGAAAAGGTAACACCAAGTTTAACTCTTGTGTTTAATGTCTATTCTAAGAGGTGGGAACTGAAGTCTACTGGCTGTGATCTCGAGCAAGTAACCCCTCCACGAGGTTGTTGACTGCATCAACATCTAAAGGTTGTCACAATTCACTGCTTGTCAGCAACTTGAGCAAACTTGGCAATCTTTGCACACTCAAATTAGCATTTCACTAATTGGTAACTTTGGCGGCCCCGTAACTGAAGTGATGGCCACAATTTTCTTCTACGACTTTATGCTTCTGATGCTTTTGCATGACGAAACTGTGAGATTTGACTGCGCACACTCTGGTTGTGAGAAATGCAAACGAACTTGCTGCACATGCAAAATTCCAACAGTATCAACCCTCTAAATCGGCTTTGGAAGACAATCGACCATACGAGGCATGCAACCATATGGATTTGGGTGACTACGCCTGCCAACCCTCTGAATGCACTTGATACAAATCGGTCTCAACTTTTTTGATGAAATCATGAATTGAGACTGATTTGGTCTTGAATTTAGTCTACGTGAACTACACTCTAAAAAATCGCCTATTGACTGTGAACACGGCTATATTCTGACAACTTTTCTAGAAAGCTAAAAATAGCCTGTTGAGGCTAAAGATAACCTATCGAAGGGTAATTTTCAGCGAAAAATCTGAGATATGGGTTTTGTCCAGAAAAAGATTCTAAGACAACCCAGAATGTTAGATTTGCGAAAATTTGACTTCTACTCGACCATGCAAGGAATTTTTAGTTGAGAAAATTAGAGCCTCGAGAACTGATGCTCTGGAGTAAATTTTCTTGAAAAATTATAGCACATGGGTTTTCTCGAGGAAGCTATTATGAATCAACCCAGATGATTTGTTCTGTCAAGAGTTGCCAGTTTTTCAAACATGCGAAAAGAATTTAAGACAAGAAAATGGAAGAATTTGAGAAGAAGAAAGACATTTTTTGATGTTATCTTTTGCCAAAATCGCCACTCTGCCTTGAAATTTACTGATAGATTTGACTTGTACCTACAAAGAAAGTGTTTTGATGTCTTCACCAATGATTGCTGATGAGAAATTCGCCCAACTCTAAAAGAAATTCTCCTTTGCTCTGAAGAATTATGAATTTTCTCAAGCTATGTGAATGAAATATGATGCCATGCTTGAATTAATAGAGCAAAATCACACCATAAAAGCATGACTGCAAGAATAGAAACCAAACATTGAAAATAATTCTTCTGATTGGAACCGCTCTAGTTGAATTGTTACTGAGTCGGAGTCTGGATTTAAAAATAATAATAAAAATATTCATCATGCATTTTTGAAATCCCAACACAAAGAGGCACCAATTTGAGAAAATCACCATTTAATGCCTTAGCATGCAAAATAAATATTTAATATTATTTTCTTCAGTTGACAAACCACGTAAAGCACTTGGATGGATTCAACAACCTTTACTGATTTCAAAAGGTCCTCATTTGACCTCATAGGCATCCATTTGCTCAAGATATGACATTTTTTATTAACTTCCTACTTTGTAGCTAACTACAAAGTTACAACTGGCCATATTCAACACTGATTTCCGGGTGATGCTGAGATTGAACAAGAATATTTATTACGAAGCCTACAGAACAAGGAAGAAATTTCTACTAGGAGTCATCACTACAAAATCCATCATTTAACACCTCAAAGAATTAGGCGCCCTTGATTAAATTGATTATCAGGTGTCAAACAACCATTTCTCTAAATGGCCATCTAACGCTTCAAACGGCTGCTGACGATGAACAGAGAACCCTGCTGACTGGCTAATAGGCTCACTACGTGACTAGAGGTATTCCGCATCCAACGAATATACGCAAGGCATCTGAAAGTTGTATTAAGGATCCCAAAAGTAAGGGCGCCCTTGGCTTTTAAAGGCTCAAACACCATTTTGATGAAAGTACAACTCTCAACCAGATGCCCTATTTTGACCTCTAATATCTGGAGCTGGGGTAGCCTGATTCGAGCACTGTCTGTCTTAACGCGTAGCCAAAAGGATCCACGAGAGATGTCTCTGGTGGTGAGGAAGCAAGAAAACTGCTTCTAAGACCTCAAAAAGAAAGGTGCCTTTCCTAAGATGGAATAGATGACCAGACTTAGCCATTTTCTGAGCTATCTTCATTTTTCAGTATTTTTCAAAGACCTCGCACGTACGATCATTTTCCAAATCCCAGAGGCTGATGACTAGGCTCGTTGGATAGCTGGAGTAATTGTGCATAAGTCCCGTGAAGACTTCGAGAGCGAACAATTCCATCTGACAAGCCTGAAGGCTAGGCGCCCCTGGCCTACAAAGGCTACAATATATATCTCATGTTTCTCCACCCTTTGATTTACGTGCCTGGTAGAATCTCTGCCACGATCTCTCAGAATATTGGATTGACAGGTTGACTGGTGTGTTGCGAAACCGGACTAGAGTAGCACAGACATTAGGAAAACCTCATCTGCAAACTCATCCATCTCATAGGTCATCCTGAAGGGTGCCCCTGGGCTACAGGGGCGCAATTTCAGCATTTGAGGAAGTTTTGTGATATGAAGTCTCTTTGTAATCTCATCTTTTGACATCGACTGTCAGAGCTTTGGGACTTGGATGATTGCATTCGATAGCTCGTCGGATAGGCAGACTAGTCATGAAAAGATTGAATGCATCTACAATCAGGAATACCAAGATCTAACCCCCCTTTAAGAAGTGCGCCCTTGAGCTACAGGGGTGCAAAAGTTGAAAAGTGACAAGCTTCTGCAATCTGTAACTTCTAGAATCTTCAACTTCTGACGTCAGTTACCGGAGTTACAAGTCTCAGATAGCCTCGCAGGATAGCTCATCGGATAACTAGGCTAATTATGAAGAGATTGACTGTATTCATGAGCATATGCCACAAAACCTGGGCCTTCAAAAAGAAGGACGCCCCTAAGCTACAGGGGCACAATTTTTCTTTTCCTTGAGAAATCTTCACAAATTGACCACTGAAATCTTCGTCTTAGCCACTGAAATAACCATACAAAGGTATAATTGTTGTAGTGAAATGCTCCTCCATTGTGAAATGCTTTGTTCTGAGTCCCCGATCCACGTTCTAGTCAATGGATACTGCCTTTGGCTAACACAACATTGACCAAACTCCATGCTTGATATTGCCTAAAAACTATATTTGACATCATTTTAGCAAGGTTTAGACTTTTTTAAGCAAAATGACTTGATGAAGCAAAAAAAATTGGTTTGGGTACAACAGTGTGTAGTGGTGCATCTTCTTCGGGGCAATCACATTCCATAAACGTGCAGGTAAGATCCGATAATTACAAGATACAATCAAATGTATAATTTTAATTTCTCATAAGTGGTTTATGATGTTGACTGGAAAGTGGGAATGTTTTAATTAGGAGGCAGCAACCATGGTACAGAGGAAGTCCCCTCATTTTAGGAAAACTTTTAACCCTGAGGTAGCGATGTGTTCAATAATTGATTGTGAACTTCCAATTTTCCTTTACTTCCAATGCATCAATCAAAATGCTTTACAATTTCAGTTAGAAAATATCATGTCTATTACAAATATGTTGATTTTGATAGTATATCATTCCTTTGATTCAGGATGATAATCAGGGAGACCATCACGCTCTTTCCATAGTCCATGAAAATGAGGAAGAGTATGCAAAGGGAGACCCTAAGGATGGAGAGGGACCCAATGAAGCACGAGGTGATGTGGTGGATGGGAAGGTAGATATAATAACTCAATTATTGCATCATTTGGTTGTGTGTATATGTTGTGCATTCAATTTTTTTTAATATCAAATATATTAAGCAATTTTATTTTCCAAATTTGTTGTGTAGGTTGTTGCTGAATATAGAAAAGAAGTGGAGAATGCTAGATATGTATATTACTATATTGTAGAAGAATGCACGATAAAATATCATGATTAGATATTTCTCAACATGCATAGGATTCAACATCACCACCTTCCTATTCCCATGGCACCAAAGCATGGCCGAACTACGTCAGGTGGGGGGGAACCAAAATGCCCCCCTCCTCCCCCTAAGAAATTGAAAGAGTACCTTCAAAAGAAGGTGGAAAATATGGAGTCCAAATGAATCTACAGTAGAATCTCCATAATAAGGGTGTTATTAAAAGTGTCTGTCTAAAGTATGGGAAACATAGCTTCCTTCAACTTCCCCAACAAGGAAAGGATGAGGTGAAGAAGTGAATGGCATTATACAACAGTGAGGAGAGCAAGGAGCAAAGAAGGAAAAAAATATTAAAATTGCAGGAGAGAAAGAGAAAGGAAGGAATGGTAATGTTGAATTGAGCTGTTAAATCTGAATTTTGGTTAGTTCATATTTTTTGTCTTGATGCATACAAGGTTCACTTAACGTTAACTTACATGACATGATAGGGTGATGGTCGAGAAGTGGTTCATGCTGCCCAGTTGAGTAGTGTTCATTCGGTAGAGGAAGTTGTGCCCATGAAAGGAAAAGATGATGTTCCCCCCAACCCGACATCTAACATTTAGAAGAAGCATCATACATGGTTAAAATTTTCAAGGCACCCTCTGAAGAAGAAATTAGAACAAATGGTGATCTTGAAATCTTCTGTTTAATGTTTTTTTTTATCATTTGAATGAATTGGTTGCATGCATCTGAATTTGATGTGACATTTCAATTCCTGCTATTACACAAGGATGAACAATGAAGTGTTGCCCTCGAGCAGGTTTTTGTTGTATTGGAAGATGAAGCAATTCCCATGGAAGCACAAGATGATGTTGTTCCTCCCAACCCCTTGTCTAACATTGAGAAGAAGAAGCATGTACAGTTTAAATTTTCCTCATGCCCTCACAAGAAGAAATGAGAACAAACGGTGATTTTGAAATATTCTATTTGATTTTTTTTATTATTTCAATGAATTTGTTGCGTGCATCTGAATTTATGTGGCGTTTCAATTCCTGCTATTATAGGGAAATGATGAATGATGGAGTGCTTCCCTTGAATAGGGTACTGTTGATTTGGAAGATGAATTAGTGCCCATGGAAGAATAATTTGATGTGACATTTCAATTCTTGCTATTACAGGGCAATGATGAACAACGAAGTCTTGCCCTCGAATAGGGTACTCTTGATTTGGAAGACAAAGAAAATCCCATGGAAGAATAAGATGATGTTGTTCCTCCCACCTTGTCGTCTAACATTGACAAGAAGAAGAATAAGGAGCATACATGGTCAAAGGTTGCCTCTCGCCCTCTCAAGAAGAAACGAAAACAAACGGTGATTTCAAAATCTTCTATTTAATGTTTCTTTTCATTATTTCAATTAATCGGTTGCATGCCTCTGAATTTCATGTGACATTTCAATTGATTATATTACAGGGCAACGATGAACAACGAAGTGTTTCCCTCGAATAGGGTATTGTTGATTTTGAAGATGATGCAGTGCCCATGGAAGAACAAGATGATGTTGTTCCTCCCAACCCGCCTTCTAACATTGAGAAGAAGAAGAAGAAGCGGGAGTGTACACGGTCAAAATTTTCAAGGTGCCTTGACATGGAGAAACTAGAAGAAACGATGAATTCCAATTCTTCTATTTAATGTTTGTTTTGATTATTTGAATGAATTGGTTGCATGTAATTGAATTTGAAGTGACGTTTGAATTCTTGCTATTATAGGGAAAGGATGAATAGCAGAGTGTTGGCCTTGACCTAATTTTCCATGTGGTTGCAATTGAAATGAGAGAGGATAATAGAGATGGACATGTGGATGGGGAGAGCACTGGACTGCAAGTGGGGCAGGGAAATAAATATGGACATGGGGACAGGGAGAGCACTGGCCTGCAAGTGGGATAGGGTAATAGAGATGGACATGGGGATGGGGAGAGCACTAGCTTGCAAGTGGGACAGGGTAACAGAGATGGACATGGGGATGGGGAGAGCACTGGCCTGCAAGTGGGATAGGGTAATAGAGATGGACATTGAGATGGGGAGAATATTGGCCTGCAAGTGGAACATGGTAACAGAGATGGACATGGGGATGGGGAGAGCAATGGCCTGCAAGTGGGACAAGGTAACAAAAATGGACATGGGGATGGGGAGAGTACTGGCTTGCAAGTGGGAGAGGGTAATAGAGATGGACATGGGGATGAGGAGAGAACTGGCTTGCAAGTGGGAGAGGGTAATAAAGATGGACATGGGGACGAGGAGAGCATTGGCCAAGGGGGAGATGGCAATAAAGATGGACGTGGGAACAAGGAGAGCAGCGGTGTGCCATCTATATCGGTTCTTATTTCTTTATGAATCCTTTAATATGTCTTATCCATGCTTCTGCTCTTATTTCTTTATGAATCCTTTAATATATCTTGAATTATGATTCACATCAATGACATTTCCATTGCAACCAAATCTTGTTGATGAATAGATGATAGAGTTCAAGGGCATCACTTTTAAGATCGATGATCACATTGATCTTTGGAGGTAGTGTAAATAGGTTTCCAAAGGAATTGTACATCTTGTCGAAAGAAAGGCTAAAACCCATGACTTTATTCACCCAAAAAAATGTTCAAGAGTTAGCATTGTTAAGGCCATTGCTGGTGAGCACTTAGTGCCTTTTCCACATCCTGGCACAGAGACTGTCGAAGAGTGCGTGGGCGGCTTTGTGGAATGGAAGCTCATCGAGATGAAGCATCCTCTTCCATAGGTACATATAAACGATATGTTGCTATATATATCATATTACCTTATATTGTTTCCATCCATACATTAATTGTTCAAATTGTTTATTATAAGGTGAAGATGTTCAAAGTGCCAAGGACAAAGCATGACCTATGAAGAAATATGGTGTTTCATGTTCATCATCTGTGAGGGTTCATGGAATTGGAATCACCCCTCCTGAAATACACAACAACCCTAAGAAACGTGCCCTATATTACACATGCATGAACTCAATTTCAAAGAATAGGCAGAGTAGGATATGATGAGGTAGGCTCACAAGACTAATTGTGCATTTTTGGTTTCATTATTTGATTATTGAACAATTATGGTGTAGAGATATACCATTTTCATATGTTTGAACACTATGTTATACATTTGATATCAGATTTTTCATGGTCCTCTATAATTATTTAATTATTGAACAATTATGGTGAAAAGATATACTATTTTAATATGTTTGAACACTATGTTGTTATCCATTTCATATCAAACCTTTCATGGCCTTGTATAATTAC
This sequence comes from Sequoia sempervirens, assembly GCA_007258455.2. Taxonomy (NCBI): domain Eukaryota; kingdom Viridiplantae; phylum Streptophyta; class Pinopsida; order Cupressales; family Cupressaceae; genus Sequoia; species Sequoia sempervirens. The sequence continues at coordinate 211,435 of VDFB02349043.1, read as the reverse complement.
ATTATCAACAATGTGAAATAATGTTAGGGAATTCTAGCTCAAGTGATATTGTTTATGGTAGCTTGCTTATAAATGAAAAAGATAAGTTGACATGTAATTCATTTGACCTCAAAAAAATTGACTATAGCAATCAATGGTATTAAATACACTAATCATACATGGTATTGAATAAAGTATAGAAATAAATGTTATATGTATGTATATGTATGTACCTAAGTGGGCAACTATTTGCATTGTTGGAAAACACACTATCCCCTGTCAGTTATTTCCTTATGAAAAGTAATTGTTTCGTTACGAGCAAGAATGTAATGAAGTCCACTTTAAATTTTTAGAACAAGTATTTTGTTGACTGAAAATGCCATATTTCCTTTTTCCATGTGATTGGAACAAATTAAATGCTAGCATTGTTTGCAGTGTTGGAAAACACATTGTCCCTTGTCAGTTATTTCATTATGATAAGTATTTGTTTCATTACGACCAAGAATTTAATGAAGTCCACTTTGAATTTTTAGAACAACTATTTGGTAGAGTGGAGATGGCAGATTTCCCTTTTTCATGTGATTGGAACAAATAAAATGCTTGCATTGTTTGCAGTGTTGGAAAACACACTGTCCCCTATTAGTTATTTTATTATGAAAAGTGTTTATTTTGTATGCTCCCAAAATGAAATGAGTCCACTTTGAATTTTTAGAATGACTATTTGGTAGAGCGAAAATGACATATTTCCTTTTTTCATGTGATTGGAACACATAAAATGCTTCCATTACTTGCAGTGTTGTAAAACACATTGTTCCATGTCAGTTATTTCCTTATGAAATTTTTTTATTTCTCACAATCCACAAATGAATTGAAGTCCACTTTAATATTTTAGAACAACTCTTGGCTAGAGTGAAAATGGCATATTTCCTTTTTCCCTGTGATTGGAACAAATAAAATGCTTCCATTGTTTGTAGTGTTGGAAAACACATTGTGTCCTATCAGTTATTTCGTCATGATTTTTTTTTTATACGCTCCAAAAATGTAATGAAGTCCACTTTGAAATTTAATAACTAGTTGGTTGAGTAAAAATGGAATTTCCTTTTTTCATGTCATTGGAACAACCAAGATGCTCACATTATTTGCAGTGTTGGAAAACACACTATCCTATGTCAGTTACTTCATTATGAAAACTTTTTGTTTCGTAGGCTCCAAAAATGTATGATTCTATATTGCATGGTTGTATCTTTTTTATTACGGTATCTTACAAGGATGTAATGTAACTAACATAACACATTATTTAGTAGGAAGAGGATAGATGAAGGAAAGGGATATGGGATATGGTTAACATGGATGAATGATATATGTTGTCAAATTAACTTCATGTCAAAAGAGAAACTTACTTTCATTAGCACTAGAATTATGCAAGATGTTATAATGGAACATGATGATGATGCATTAGGTGCATTAGGTACATATGGAGCAAAATATATAGTATAGATGCATTTATTGTATTGTTGGAAAACACTATTGTCTCAAATAATGTCAAATGGCATCAAATAATGGTAGGAAATTCCGCCTCAAGTCTCATTATTAATGTCAACTTACTTAAAAATGTAATCACATGCAATGAACACTTTATGTTTTGGAGATTGTAACAAAATAGTGTATTGAAGTTCAGCTTCATATTTTATAACAACCCTTACTTTCAACAAACATTCAATTTCAATATTGTAATACGTTTGGAACACAAGATGCACAAAAAAGTTGCAGGATGGAAAACACACAGGTTTGTCACACACTTCTCAATTCTTGTTCAATGAAAACATTTACTATTATGCAGACTGTAATACACAACGTATCAAAGTTCACCTTCATATTTAATAACAACCCTTAGTTGCAAAAAGCATTCCATTTCAATATCATAATACATTTGGAACACAAGATGCACAAAAAAGTTGCAGGATGGAAAACACACAAGTTTGTCCCTCACTTCTCAATTCTTGTTCAAAGACAACACTTACTGTTATGTAGACTATAACAAAATAGTGTATTGAAGTTCAACTTCATATTTTATAACAACCCTTACTTTCAACAAACATTCAATTTCAATATCGTAATACATTTGGAACACAAGATGCACAAAAAAGTTTTAGGATGGAAAACACACACGGTTGTCCCTCACTTCTCAATTCTTGTCCAAAGACAACACTTACTATTATGCAGACTATAACAAAATAGTGTATTGAAGTTCAACTTCATATTTTATAACAACCTTTACTTTCAACAAACATTCAATTTCAATATCGTAATACATTTGGAACACAATATGCACAAAAAAGTTGCAGGATGGAAAACACATAGGGTTGTCCCTCACTTCTCAATTCTTGTTCAAAGACAACACTTACTGTTATGCAGACTATAAAAAATAGTGTATTGAAGTTCAACTTCATATTTTATAACAACCCTTACTTTTAGCAAACATTCAATTTCAATATCGTAATATGTTTGGAACACAAGATGCACAAAAAAGTTGTAGGATGGACAAAACACAGGGTTGTCCCTCACTTCTCAATTCTTGTTCAAAGACAACACTTACTATTATGTAGACTGTAACAACACAGTGTATTGAAGTTCACCTTCATATTTTATAACAACCCTTACTTGCACCAAACATTTCATTTCAATATCATAATACGTTTGGAACACAAGATGCACGAAAAAGTTGCAAGATGGAAAATAAACAGGGTTTTACCCCGCTTCTTAATTCTTGTTCAAAGACAACACTTACTGTTATGAAAACTATAACAACACAATGTATTGAAGTTCACCTTCATATTTATAACAACTCTTACTTGCAGCAAACATTCCATTTCAATATCATAATACGTTTGGAACACAAGATGCACAAAAAAGTTGTAGGATGGAAAACACACAGGGTTGTCCCTCACTTCTCAATTCTTGTTCAAAGACAACACTTACTATTATGTAGACTATAACAACACAATGTATTGAAGTTCACCTTCATATTTTATAACAACCCTTTGTGTGTCCTGGATTACAAAATCTATGCAAAGATGGCTTAAAATACTAATATCGTCCAATTATGTTGCAATAATAGAGGACATTTACATTGAAATAAAGATATTAAGGATCCTAGGATAGCCATAGAGGCAACTTGCTCTTATTGAATTGGCAAGATTAATAAGGTATCATCAAATAGGGAATTGAACTTATTAGATCTCTATTGATTTTCCTTAATGACTTTCATCTTGTAAACAACTCTGTACATTATGATTTTGAGTGTCCCTGCACAAAATAATGTCCCTTTCTCTGCCTATAAGTCTGCAATCCATTTTTTTTGGCCAGTGCCATTAAAGGAAACCTTTTCCACAACCATAATTTGTACAAAACAAAAGTTTCTTTTGCTTTAGGTGAACAAACAACAAATGCTGAGAGGAAAGTAGTCAAGAACAACAAAAGTATCTGGTGAAGCTATTATCAAAACTGAAGCAATTTTTGTTTTCCCTTTCTTTAACAAAATATGCATTGTATGCTTCACGAGGATGATCCTCAAAGTCATGAAATTTAGGCACAATCTTCATAACTAGTGAACAACTATATTCACAAGCATATGTAAATAAGTTTGTGAAATTTCATGCTAATGATAAGCTCAAATACATCAGGAGAAAACAACTCCAATATTTTGAGTGACTCCCTTTACTACGAGTGACAAGAAACCATTGAATAACCTTGGGAAGATGAAGCAACCCCTTCACAAGATTCTAGTGAAAAATATTTGATAGAGGCATCATATAACATCATCAAACATGCAAAAAGGGCTCCCCAACATCATTTGTTCACATTCCCCATTGAAGAGTTTAAATGGTTATCCATTTAAAGGCTTTTTTGAAAGAAAAAAAATGCTAATAATAACAACCCTTACTTGCAATGAACATTCCATTTCAATATCGTAATGCATTTGGGACACAAGTTGCAGGATGGAAAACACATAGGGTTGTCACTCGCTTCTCAATTCTTGTTCAATGACAACACTTTTTGTTAAGCAGACTGTAACAACAATGTATTGATGTTCAAATTTTATAACAATATTGTAGAAATATTCAACTTGACCTTCATATTTTATAAGAACAATAAAGTGCATAAATATTCAACTTGACCTTCATATTTTATAATAATATTGAAAATCACCTTCATATTTTATAACAACACTTACTTGCAGCAAACATTCCATTTCAATATCATAATATGTTTGGAACATAAAATGCACAAAACATTTGCAGGATGGACAACACACAAGGTTGTGACTCACTTCTCAATTCTTGTTCAATGACAACACTGATGGTTGTGCTATATTGTCAAAGATAGTTAGGCATGTTAACTGGTTTTTACTATAAAGCCTACATATACAAAAATTAGAATATTGACATCGTATAGAAACATGTAAAGACCTTGTCTTAATTCCATAGAAAACCTTGTTAGACAATTACTGAACTCTTAAACAAGATTTAAATCTATGCCTTCCACTTCTATATATAAAGTTTAGGTGATCAATATTATATTGAGTAATGTTGTAATACGTTTCCATCGAAACATCCAAGGAATTGTAAGCAATGTTGTAATACATAGTAAGGGATAGTAAACGATGTTTTTAAATATTTTTAAATTTCATCATAGATAAACAATTCACATCACATAGTCAAATGTAAAAACATTTCCAGTCAATATTGTAGATTTTGAAGAAAATTACAAGCCACATTTAATAGTGCTAACACTAAGAACTACGTCAAAAATTTACGAATAGGTATAATTTTTGCATTCTCAACATCCAGAAGGATTTGGCACACTTTGATTTTCAAGGTGGAATTGACAGCATACAATGTAGGCACCTCGTAATATGCATGTATGAGCTTGAATGATGGTCTGACATGGTGGATCTCAAACTTGACAATGTGGTTGAATTTGAACATGGCCAAAAACCATTCCTCCACAAGACCCACATGATTACTAATTAGAGATTCACCCTTAAGGAATCTCATAAAACTCATGCTCAACTCATTTGTAAGATTGTGTGTGCATATGATTACTGTTGGTTGAATGCATACCTTCCAGATGCATCCAGCTAGGAAAAGGTCTTGAATTTCTCAGTAAAGAGACATTGGCCAATCACATAAATTTACAATCTCTATTTCTAGATTGTAATATTGAACGCCCATGCCCATTTTATCCCATACACCAAAGACACAGTTAAAGAAGTGAGCATAATTATGATAGTTGAAATCAGTGTGGTTTGGCCCTTTTCTATCAATTCTCCTTAACATATTTTCCTGCAACCTGTATGGGAGACTCAATTCCTCAATGCGAGCAAGAATATTGCTGGAAGATATGGGTGGTAGTTGGTCAACCAACTAGACACCCATGCTCATGAATTGTGCACCATCTTCTATACAACTGGACCAAAAGGTAGTGAAATGCTTGGAATGAAAGACAAAAAAACTTTTTCAAAAGGTACAACTACATTCTCTAATTAGAAAGACACTCTCAATGTTGACCAAAAAGCACTTGCAAAGCTACATAACAGTATTAAAATTTTGTGCATGTGCAATATGTGTAGATAAAGTGACAATATGGGACTGTGTGTTTTTCAACAGTGCAAATAATGTGAAAAATAAGCGAGGAAAGTGGAAGATATAGATAATGTTTTGACTGAAGAGATTCTACCTGTTCTTCAAAACTTAAGGAAGCAACATGTACAGTATGTCCAATGGGAAAATGGCAATGCACAACTGGAGCAACATGTTGTAAAATGCTTGAAATTAAAGAGAAAACAACTTATTTAGAAGATACAACTGCATTGTATAATTAGAAAGGCACTGTCAATGCTGACCAAAAAGCAGCTATAAAGCTACATAAGAGTATTGAAATGTCGTGCATGCGCAATATGTGCAGATAAAGTGAGAAAATGGGACAATGTGTTTTCCAATAGTGCAAATAATGTGAGCATTTTTTATTTTTTGTGCAATGGACAAATGACAATGCAAGAGTGCACCGAAATGTACTACAAATCGTGAAATGAAAAGGGTATTTGCAGTGAAAACACTAAAAAAGAAGCAAGAAAAGTGGAAAATATAGATAATGTTTTGATTGAAGAGATTCTACCTGTTCTTCAGAATTTAACGAAGTAGCATGTGCAGTATCTCCAATGGGAATATGGCAATGCACGATAGAGCAGCAAGAACTAAAATTCTTGAAATGAAAGACAACAAATTTTTCAAAAGATACAAATGCATTATCTAATTAGAAAGACACTCTCAATGGTGACCAAAAAGTGGCTGCAAAGCTACTATATTGAAACAAAGGCGCATGTGAATAACTTCTTAGAAGAACTTTATGTAATGAAGATACAACTACATTCTCTATTTGGAAAGACACTCTGAATGTTGGCTTCATTACATTCTTGGACTGTACGGAACATTAACATTTTCATGACGAAATAGCTAACAGGGGATAGTGTATTTTTGAACATGGAAAATAATGTGAACATTTTATTTGTTGCAATCAGATGAAGAAAGGCAGAAAGGACATTTCGGCTATAGGAAACAGTTGCTCAAAAAATTCACAGTCAAACAAAACTTTTCATAACAAACTAACTGTGTAGGGACAATGTGTTTTCCAATAGTGCAAACAATGTGACCACTTTATTTGTTTGAAGTAGATGAAGAATGTGAAATGCCATTTTCACTATAGCAAAGAGGTGTTCAAAAAATTGAAAGTGGTCTTCACAACGATCTCGGTGTTAACAAAACAATACTTTTTCATAAGGAACAAACTAACATGGGACAATGTGTTTTCCACCAGTGCAAACACTATGACCATTTTATTTGTTCCAATCAGATTGAGAATGTGATATTCCTTTTTTTTACTGTAGCAAACAGCTGCTAAAAAAATTGAAAGTGGACTTGATTACGGTCTTCGTCGTAACAAAACAAAAAAATTCATAATGAACTAGCTGACAATTGGACTGTGTATTTTCCAATAGCAATCAATGCGAGCATTTTATTTGTTCCAATTAGATGAATTTAAATGGAATTTTGACTGTACCAAAACATTTTGAAAGAGGACTTCATAACATTCTTGGTCGCAATGATACAAAAAACATTTCAAAACGAACTAACTGACATGGGACAGTGTGTTTTCCAATACTATAAATAATGTGACCTTTTTTTTGTGCAATGGACATATGGAAACGCACAAGTGGAGCAGGATGTGTTGGAATGCGTGGAAAGAAGAAGGGAACTGCTATGAGAACACTTGAAAAGAAGTGAGCAATGTGAAAGAGATAGATAAAGTTTTGACTGAACAAATTCTTTTTGCTCTTCACGGGTTGAGGAAGGATTGCGTGCACTATGCTTGCCTACAGACGAAGGTTCACTGAAGTATGATTGTGCAATACTTAGTAACTCTTGAAGAAGCAGCAGAGTGAATGCACATTGGATGGCATCAACTTGTCACCGTAGCCAAAATTTTATAAGGAAGCATGGTATTGCATAATGTCATACCAAAAATTAGATTTACCTATGCATAGTTATTAAATTGGGACCATACCTTCCATTGGGTTTACACTCATGAAAGACAGTCACTGGCGAGGACTCCTTTCCCTAGATTAGAATGCTGAAGCAAACAAAAAAAGGTCAAAAAGAAATCAGAAAGTTTATGACGTGGTAGAAGCACATACTGTAAAAAGAAATCTGCAATACCATTTCCTATTACAATATAGAAATTGAAACGAGTTTTCTCATAGTCACCTATATTAGATGTCGTATCCTTTGCCCCATCCATAGCAGTTGCACCTGAAGTCTCACATTACATATTGACATTCACATTCAAGCTATTGTTTATGGAGAAGGGAAAGGAGTCATACAGAGGAGTTCAGTGATCTGACTATTCTGCAACACAATTCGTATGACAGGTTGCACGTTGTCGACGATCTCTGCTTGCACTAAACCATGGATGCATGTGAACGGTGCTAGTTGCAACTTCATGAAGATCGAGAATGAATTAAAATGGCAATGCATTTGATTGTTGTAGGTCATGGAGAAACCTCTCGATGCACTATGCATATGATTACACCTATTGTAGACACTGTGGCGGTGTATGCATCACTTTATTCAAGATTTCATTTGTGTCATTCCAAATACACATTTTCAACACATATTCATCATATACATGAGTGATAGAAGGAGCTTGTGTAGGGGTGAGAAGATTAGGATTGTTTTCTTCGATGCCCCCTATGACAATGTCTTGTTCAAATCTATCCCTCTATCAATTGGTTGACCTCCCCCATCTAAATGACCACACAAAAGAAACTTGTATTAGGCAATAGAAAATTAAAAACACAATTGACTCCTATAAACTAACGCAATTTGAATTGAAATTCACTTACTGTGGACCACCCCTTCAACAACATATGATCTTTTAATAAAGTCAGCAACCTTAAGGACATGTTTGCAAGTGTTCCCCTACAAACTCCAAGGGCACTCACAAACAAAAAGGTGCTCCCAAAATTTTCAAACAAGGTAGTGGTCGGACCTACTTTGACTTTTCACCCAGTACCATCTAGGATGTGTTTCATCGGGAACAAAATGATGGTCCAAAATTTTCTTGGCCCGCTCCAAACTAGATCGCATATTTAAAAACCATATTACTGCAACTTTTCCTTTTTCCTATAGAATGGTTCCATTTTATACACAAGTGTGTAATACAAATATTCCATTCTCCTATTGCATTTTTTAGAACAATCATACAAGTATCGAGTTTTGAGTGTGCAATGGTATGACTCAATGACTGCATTTGTATCCTGGTTGGCATGTGGGAATAGTCTGCAATTTTTCGCCCACATGGCTGCAAAAAAAAATCCAATAGTCAAGTAAACAACAACATATTAGAGTTAACATTAAAGAATGTGAATGGTGCAAATCCTACGAGGTGATAGAAATTGTCAACTCACCAATTTGACCTTCTCCTTCACACTAGATCTTATTGAAGTACTCCAAAAATCGGGGATGATCATTGGACTCCTCAAAGAAAGAGTTTAATAGTTGAGTGATGCTATCTTCGCTATCACCAATTTCCATCACGATCGTGCCAAGTCTGCGGAAGATGTCCATTTCCATTTGCTTGGCTACGTACTTATATACATTCTTCAACCAAGCCCTTTTAATGTGCCAAAGGAATATAAGCACACAACATTGAAAGATAGCCCTAATAGACAATACAAATGATATTGTTTACTGCTCATCTGCATGACAAAGTGGCATTGAAAAAAAATAGCAAATAAGAAAGGTACGCAAATGAACAAAGAGATGCACATACTGTATGGCTTGGATTTCTATAGTCGTATCATTAGTAAAAAATGCATTGATTCTCTAGTCGGGTCTTCCACGAGCATGCAATACGCTTAGCCACACAGAGATGTCCTTAATCTTATTTCGTGCAAAGACTACCCATGCAACAAGCACACCACTTTGTAGCTTGTTGAAAATGAGAAAAGCATACAATGGAAATTTTATACATAACAACTCAGTGTGAGAATTGTTAGGTTTATAGCCAACAAGATCATTGAAAAGACGAAGAACTATTAAGGCCTCACCCCATATTTGTTAGTGGCAAACATGGAATCCATCGAGATGATAGAATTGTGCGAGTGGCTAACCATCCTATCCAACATATAAACCTCGATAATGAAAGGTGTATCTTTCCCATGGGGCTATTGAAAGTAGAAGAATTTTTCAAAGTCATGTCCATTCCACATCATGATACTTGTTGAACCGACTTTGTGTTTCTGTGCATGAATAGAACGCACCTTTCGCTAGGCATTCATTACATCCTTTCTTGTAAGGAATTGATCTCTCTTTGACATCGTGCCACATAAGATAGGACCATTGATGTGTCTATCCATTATTGCATTGACACTAACATCCATGAGAAAAAGGCTTTCAATATAGCTTTTTCACTTTGTGAATAGATTAGCAGCAAAAATAGAATGCCTATCTCCACTTATGTCGTCAATGCCATGGAAAAATTCACTATTTTTATTGATGTGAAACATTTCTTTGTAGATAATATACACAACATTGGGTCTACCATTCATAACCTTTACCATGAAGTGGCATTGAAAACCTTGCATTTGTATAAACATCTTTTGTTGTTTCTTCTCTGGTGGAGGCTAGTTTCTGAGCTCTGTAGGATTGTATTGACACCAATATTTGTGAAGAATAAATCATCTCATCATCTTGAAGCAAGAGAGAGTAAAATATAATTGGACCATACAAATGAATGTTGAAAGATACAAACCTATGATACCAAATTGTTTTTCCATAATTTTTGTCGTCGAGGGGACACGTGATGGTAGGTTATCTTTTTTTCTTGTCCAAAAATTTAGTTTCAAAACCTTCAATGGACATTTCATCACGAATGAAATCATCAAGTCTTGTATGAGGAATTTTTGCGACAAGGCCAGGGACCCCATCCTTCTTGATGGAAATAGGATTCCATTGTAAATCGGAAGAGGAAAAAGGAGAGCCTCCATCCCGTACATCTTGCATGTCCAATTCATCTTCCTTCTTCCATTTCAAACCTCTCCCCATTCTAGGAAAGGACCGAATTGGACGAACATTTAAAATTAGTGTGAATTGTGCCAAGAAAAAGAAATAAATCATTCATTGAATGTAAATAAAATGTGATTGCATTGCTGTCACCCACGTGAAACCAATAAGAGGTTGTCGACTTCAACTGAGGAAAATTAAAGGTGATAGATTGAATCAAGCTACACATAAAATATAACACAAACGCGGGTTGGAATTTGAACTGTCTATCTCAATGTACAAGTGGAAATAGACAATGACAACACAAAATGACAACCAAAACCTTTGATGACAACCTTGTATGTAAAAAAAAAAAAGTGCATCCATTGCTGCCAACAATGCCAAAATGATAACATGTTTGTTGCATCTGTTAAAAAAAATTGAATTAGCAATAGAGAGAATGAGAAAAGGTAGAAAGGTGTAAAATGTCCTATCAACCATGATGTAAGCCAATGCAAGTTGGAAAACATAGTGTGTAGATGAACCTATATGCAGACATAAAGACCGCAAGTAAATTTGCAACCCTGCATGTAAATATAACAAAAATTTCATAGTATATGGGGTGTACAAACCTCTTTTATCTGAGGAGGTGTGTTGAGATATTCATCCTTTCATTTGGTGTGACTTAACATGAGGAGGAAAAGAACATCTAGAAATTCATGAAATAAACAAGTGAAGGTTGAACCACACGATGAGTAGTTCAACCTACAACTTCATATGTGGCGTAGGAGTGTAACGTGCATAACAGTATGTAATTACTTATACAATTGCAACAAAAAATGTATTATCATGGGAAGATACATTGGTTGTGGTGTGTGTGTATGTGTTAAAGGAGAGGAAGGGTTAGAGGGAAACCAAAACCTTTGATGACAACCTTGTATGTAAAAAAAAATGCATCCATTGTTGCCAACAATGCCAAAATGATAACATGTTTGTTGCATCTATTGAAAAAAAGATGAATCAATAATGGAGAGAATGTGGAAAGGTATAAAGGTGTAAAATTTCCTATCAACCATGATCTAGCCAATGAAGGTTGGAAAACATAGCATGTACGTGAACCTCCATGCTGACATAAAGACTGCAAGTAAATTCACAACCCCATATGTAAATGTAACTAAGATTTTAGAGTATATGGGGTGTACAAACCTCTTTTACCTGAGGATGCATGTTGTGATATTCAGCCTTTCATTTGGTGTGACTTAACATGAGGAGAAAAATAACATCTATCAATTCATGAAATAAACAAGTGAAGGTTGAACCACACGATGAATGGTTCAACCTACAACTTCATATGTGGCGTAGGAGTGTAACGTGCATAACAGTATTCAATTACTTATATAATTGCAACAACAAATGTATTAACATGGGAAGATATGTTGGTTGTGGTGTATGTGTATGTGTGAAAGGAGAGGAAGGGTTCGAGGGTAACCAAAACCTTTGATGAAAACTTTGAATGTAAGAAAAAAAGCGCATCCATTGTTTCCAACAATGCCAAAATGATAACATGTTTGTTGCATCTGTTAGAAAAAAGATGAATCAATAATGGAGAGAATAAGGAAAGGTATAAAGGTGTAAAATTTCCTATCAACCATGATGTAAGCCAATGAAGGTTGGAAGCATAGCGTGTAGGTGAACCTCCACGCTGACATAAAGACTGCAAGTAAATTCACAACCCCACATGTAAATGTAACTAAGATTTTAGAGTATATGGGGTGTACAAACCTCTTTTACCTGAGGATGCATGTTGTGATATTCAACATTTCATTTGGTGTGACTTAACATGAGGAGAAAAAACACATCTAGAAATTCATGAAATAAACAAGTGAAGGTTGAACCACACGATGAGCAGTTCAACCTATAACTTCATATGTGGCGTAGGAGTGTAACGTGCATAACAATATGTAATTACTTATATAATTGCAACAACAGATGTATTATCATGGGAAGATACATTGGTTGTGGTGCATGTGTATGTATGAAAGGAGAGGAAGGGTTAGAGGGTAACTAAAACCTTTGATGACAACCTTGTATGTAAGAAAAAAGTGTATCCATTACTGCCAACAATGCCAAAATGATAACATGTTTGTTGCATCTATTGAAAAAATGACGAATCAGTAATGGAGAGAATGAGGAAAGGTGTAAAGGTGTAAAATTTCCTATCAACCATGATGTAAGCCAATGCAGGTTGGAAAACATAGCATGTAGATGAACCTCCATGCAGACATAAAGACCACAAGTAAATTCGCAACCCCGCATGTAAATATAACTAATATTTCAGAGTATATGGGGTGTACAAACCTCTTTTACCTAAGGAGGCATGTTCTAATATTCAAAATTCTATTTGGCATGACTTAACATGAGAAGCAAAAGCACATATATCAATTAATGAAATAAACAAGTGAAAGTTGAACCACACGATGAGTGGTTCAACTTACAACTTCGTATGTGGCGTAGGAGTGTAACATGCATAACAATATGTAATTACTTATACAATTGTGACAACAAATGTATTATCATGGGAAGATACATTGGTTGTGGTGCGTGTGTATGTGTTAAAGGAGAGGAAGGGTTAGAGGCAACCAAAACCTTTGATGACAACCTTCTATGTAAAAAAAAAGTGCATCCATTACTGCTAGTAATGCCAAAATGATAATATGTTTGTTGCATCTATTGAAAAAAAGATGAATCAGTAATGGAGAGAATGAGGAAAGGAAAAAAGGTGTAAATTTCCTATCAACCATGATGTAAGCCAATGCAAGTTGGAAAACACGGTGTGTAGATGAACCTCCATGCAGACATAAAGACCGCAAGTAAATTAGCAACCCCAAATATAAATATAACAAAGATTTCAAAGTATATGGGGTGTACAAACCTCTTTTACCTAAGGAGGCATGTTGCGATATCCAACCTTCCATTTGGCGTGACTTAACATGAGGAGAAAAAACACATCTAGCAATTCATGAAATAAACAATTGAAAGTTGAACCACATGATGAGTGGTTCAACCTACAACTTTGTATGTGGCGTTGGAGTGTAACGTGCATAAAAGTATGTAATTACTTCTACAATTGCAAAAACAAATGTATTATTTTGGGAAGATACGTTGGTTGTGGTGCATGTGTGTATGTGTTAAAGGAGAGGAAGGGTTAGAGGGAAACCAAAACCTTTGATGACAACCTTGTATGTAAAAAAAAAGTGTATCCATTGTTGTCAGCAATGCCAAAATGATAACATGTTTGTTGCATCTATTGAATAAAATATGAATCATTAATGGAGAGAATGAGGAAAGGAAGAAAGGTGTAAAATTTCCTATCAACCATGATGTAAGCCAATGCATGTTGGAAAACACATGTAGATGAACCTCCAAGCGGACATAGAGACCGCAAGTAAATTTGCAACCCCATATGTAAATATAACTAATATTTTAGAGTATATGGGGTGTACAAACTTCTTTTACCTGAGGAGGCATGTTGTGATATTCATCCTTCCATTTAGGGTGAATTAACATGTGCAACAAAGGCACATCTGGAAATTTTTGAAATAAACAAGTGAAGGTTGAACCACACGATGAGTGTTTCAACCTGCAACTTCGTATGTGGCATATGAGTGTAATGTGCATAACACTATGCAATTACTTCTACAGTTGCATCAACAGATGTATTAGGGAAGATACATTGGTTGTGGTGTATGTGTATGTGTTAATGGAGAGGAAAGGATAGAGGGAAACCAAAACCTTTTATGACAACCTTGTATGTAAATAAATGTGCATCCATTGTTGCCAGCAACGCCAAAAGAATAAAATGTTTTTTGCATCTATTGACAAAATCATGAATCAGTAATGGGGTGAATCAAGAAAGGAATACATGTGTAAATTTTCCTATCAACCATGATGTCAGCCAATGCATGTTGGAAAACACAGTGTCTACTTGAACCTCCAAGTGGACATAAAGACAACAGGTAAAATCACAACCTCACATGTAAAAATACTAAGACGTCATAATATATGGGGTGTACAAACATGTTTTACCTAAGAAAGCATGTTATGATATTGAGCCTTCCATTTGGGGTGACTTAACATGACCAACAAAAGTGTATATGATGATTCATGAACTAAAAAAGTGCAAGTTGAACAACATGATGACAAGTCCAACCTACAACTTTATATGTAGCCTATAAGTGTAACGTGAATAATAATATGCAACTACTTCTATGGCTTCCAACAATGTGAAAAGAAAAAAACACGTTCTTTGCATCTGCTATAAAAAAATGACTTAATGAACATAGGCTAAAACACGTTATTTTTTTGTGCATTTATTTGTGAAACATATGAAGAATTCGAAAAGCAATTTTAACTATAAACCACAATTGCAATAAATTTTGAAGCTCACATGCATTGAAAACCATAGTGAATGAGATAGATATTGTGTTGACTTAAGAGATTCTTTATGCTCTTGATTAATTGACAAAGAAGCATATGCAGTATGTGCAAAGGCATAGAAACAATGCAAATTTGGATGCAAGAGGTTCTATAATTTATGAAATTGAAAAGGAATCTGCTCTAAAAGCACTTGAGGACAAGGAGATCAAACTTAATGAGATAGATATTTTTTTAACTGAAGAGATTCTTACTACTCTTAAGAAGTTGATGAAGGATCACATGTAGTATGTGCAATGGGAAAATTGCAATGCAAAAGTGGATAAAGTCGAGAGATTTGTATTGCATATGAATTTGTCTAAGCAGAGAAAATGAAAGATGATGCTATAACTGGATTTGAACTAGTGAATTCAAACATCTATGAACATAAAACTGAACATGACCAGCAAAAGAACATCAAGCACAAAAGAAAAAATTCCACCCTTCAACTTGCAACAAGCAAAAATATAGAAAATACAACCCACAATGTTTTCCAACATGCCTATAGTTTATTAATTTGAGAAAGTTGAAACACAATTTTTAGTCTACCTGAGACTTGTTATATATTTTGAAGATGTTCCTTTCATTACATTCGTATTGTGTAAACAAGAAAAGGTTTTCATTGCAATCATATTGTCTGTATAATTGGAGGTTGGAAAACACGATGCGTTAAGAAACCTATGACCCACATAGTGTTGAAAAACCCTCTATGTATAAGAATGCAATTGGTTGGTCACCCCTCAGCTAAATATGGTTACTTTTATGTATCCCCTGGCTGAAAAACCTCCCCAAATTTTCCACCCTTCAACTTTGTACAAGCTCAACAAACTAACTCGCAATCCACTATGTTTTCCTACCTGATATGACAAAATCCAAACACAATTCATACTATAAGTTTGGTTTGCTTCTTATTCATTTTGTCTATTGATAATTCAATGTTGGAAAAAACTGTGGGTTGAGGAACCTGAGATCTTCTTAATACTTCAAGAGACAACATATACTAGAATGTATGAAATGAATAAGTAAACATCCCCAAAAACACTTCAAAAGAAGCAAACCAAACTCTATGAGATATATAATGTATTGATTGAAGAGCTTCTTCTTGCTCTTAAGAAGTTGGGGAAGGAGCATTTAAAGTATGTGCAATGGGAAAATGACAATGTGAAATTGGACGCAACAGGTACTAGAATGTATGAAATGACAAAGGAATCTGTTGTAGAAATAATTGAAAAGAAGTAGACCATAGTGAATGAGACAGATATTGTATTGATTAAAGAGACTCAATGTTGTTGAGAATTTCAGGAAAAAGCGTGTGCAGTATCCACAATGGGCATATGGAAATGCAGAACTCAAGCAACAAGTAGTAGAAAGTATGTAATAAAAAATAAATCTTCTCTAGAAACACTTGAAAAGGAGTAGACCAAAGTGAATACGATAGATAATGTATCAATTGGCAAGATTGTTCTTGCACTTGGCAACTTGACGAAGGAGCATCGTGCAATATCTACAATGGGAAAATGCCAATACAAAAGTGGATAAAGTCAATAAATTTTGTATTCCATATGAATTTATGCAAGAAAAGAAAGTGAGAGATGATGCTATAAGTGGAGTTGAACAAATGAAGTCAAAGATTCTTCAACTTAAGAATTCCATGGAACAAATACAATTAGAAATAGATGATAATGAAAAGGAAAAAACAAATCTTAGAGCAGAAAAAGAGAATCAGTTGGCTAGAGACATAAAATCCCTATGTGAAAAAGTAGTCAAGTTTTGTAAATAACTTATCAAATAGAAAACATCTGCATTCTCTAATCAGAAACACTATCAAAGCTAAGCAAAGAGCGGTTGCAAAGCTATAGAAAAGTATTGAAGACATTCAAAACTCTATCCAAAAAATGGATGTTGTTGTCCTAAGGGATGATGAGTAAGCAACTGCTCCAAAGCTACAAATAAAAGATATGAAATAGAAGGTAGAAGCTCATGAAAATGAATTCCAAGGGGTGATAACAGGTAACAACAATGGAGATGAGAAAAAATGTCTGACTGGTCAACTTGCAGATGCAAAAGAAATAGTTGGAACTACTGAAATTGAAGTAAAACAACATAAACACTACAATTAACCACTTGGAAAATAAATTAAAAGATTAAACAAAAAATTTATCATCGAAATAAAAGGATTTTAATTAATGGTGTTGACACACAAGTGCAATATAAAAGACAAGAAGTTGAAAAAATAAACACAACAATGTAATGTGTGATTTTGAAGACATTCATACTGTTTTGTAACATTCCATGTTGCAAAACCATAGGTGTTAAGAAGCAAGCAACCCACCGTGAGACAACCCTTTAGATTTAAATAAGGAGATTCAAATAACTGAAACCCAACATTGTGTTTTCCAAATTACAATTATTTTGTGCACTTTTATCTTTCAATCATGCGAAATTTAAACACAACAATGGAATGTGTGATTTTGAAGACATTCATACTGTTTTGTAACATTCCATGTTGTAAAACTGTAGGTGTTAAGAAGCAAGCAACCCACCATGAGACAACCCTTTACATTTAAACAAGGAGATTCAAATAATTGAAACCCAACATTGTGTTTTCCAAATTACAATTATTTTGTGCACTTTTTTCTTTCAATCATGTGAAATTTAAACACAACAATGGAATGTGTGATTTTGAAGACATTCATACTGTTTTGTAACATTTCATGTTGTAAAAATGTAGGTGTTAAGAAGCAAGCAACCCACCATGAGACAACCCTTTACATTTAAACAAGGAGATTCAAATAATTGAAACCCAACATTGTGTTTTCCAAATTACAATTATTTTGTGCACTTTTTTTTCAATCATGAAAAATTTAAACACAACAATGGAATGCGTGATTTTGAAGACATTCATACTATTTTGTAACATTCCATGTTGCAAAACTGTAGGTGTTAAAATGAAAGCAACCCACCATGAGACAACCCTTTACATTTAAACAATTAGATTCAAATAACTGAAACCCAACATTGTGTTTTCCAAATTACAATTATTTTGTGCACTTTTTTTTTCAATCATGTGAAATTTAAACACAACAATGGAATGTGTGATTTTGAAGACATTCATACTGCTTTGTAACATTCCATGTTGCGTAACCGTAGGTGTTAAGAAGAAAGCAACCCACCATGAGACAACCATTTACATTTAAATAAGGAGATTCAAATAACTGAAACCCAACATTGTGTTTTCCAAATTACAATTATTTTGTGCACTTTTTTTTCAATCATGTGAAATTTAAACACAACAATGGAATGTGTGATTTTGAAGACATTCATACTGTTTTGTAGCATTCCATGTTGCAAAACCGTAGGTGTTAAGAAGCAAGGAACCCACCATGAGACAACCATTTACATTTAACAAGGAGATTCAAATAACTGAAACCCAACATTGTGTTTTCCGAATTACAATTATTTTGTGCACTTTTTTTTTTCAATTGCGAAATTTAAACACAACAATGGAATGTGCAATTTTGAAGACATTCACACTATTTTGTAACATTCCATGTTGCAAAACCATAGGTGTTAAGAAGCAAGCAACACACCATGAGACAACCCTTTACATTTAAACAAGGAGATTCAAATAACTGAAACCCAACATTGTGTTTTCCAAATTATAATTATTTTGTGCACTTTTTTTTCAATCATGCAGAATTTAAGCACAACAATGGAATGTGTGATTTTGAAGACATTCATACATTTAAATAAGGAGATTCAAATAACTGAAATCCCACACATTGTGTTTCCCAAATTACAAATTACAAGGTGTTGAAAACTCTCTACAACCAAATTGGTTAGCACCCCTCACCTCAATTTGGTCAGTTTTCTCCTCCAACTCCTCCACGTGCACTCCAAACTTCAGCTTACAATGTACAAATTTCCATAAAGAACCTCGATTTGGTTGGTTTTCTCCTCCAAATCTTCCACGTGCACTCAAACCTTCAACTTTCAACCTGAATACTGGAAACTCATCATGTTTTCATCCTTCTTTCTCCAAACCAAAAAGGAAAACGTCAGTCTGCCTCCAGTTTTCCCACGCTAGGAAAAAGTAGATGAAAGCGAAACTTCATGGGAAAGCTAAGGCACTCATGTTTATCGGCCAGCAGGAGGCAGGAAAACCAACCTGACAATGTCATTAACTCCTACCTACCATTTCCCAAATGTTTGGTTTCGTCTACCAATTTTGTCACTTTTATCCCTCATCTGGCGAGCCTCGCACTATGATGTCTCATCATGTTATGTATGTTTTCATGCATTTTTGTATGTACATAGGTGCTTTTTTTTAGGAGTTAGTCGGCTCCCACATGATAGGCATATGGGATATGATGGAGAACAACACTTAGGAAAGATTTGGGAAGCTCTTGTAGGGGCTTTTGTCACATCCCACCAATTCGAGCTATTTTATATATATATATATATATATATATATATATATATTTACTTCATATCAATATTTATCAAATATATTTATTAAGGTATGGTGGGGAGATTCAAAAATACATATGAACATCCATCAATGCATCAAGTTGATTGGAAAGAAGTTAAATAGCCTTATTGATAGGTTGATAGAGAAGGAACAAGTGGTTAGAGGAGACAAAATTGTAAGGATCCATTAAGGACAATATGACATATTTCTACTACATGGTATTATAAAGGGTGATTTGATATAATTTATATGGAGGGTAAAAGGGGGTAGAAGGATTTAGTGAATAGTATGTTGATACATGGCCTTTGTAGAGGAACAAGTAGTTAACTTAGAGACCCTATTTTCTTTTATGTTCAGTAGAGGAGGTATTACTCATGGAAGCAACTCCCTCCTAATATCACTCACATTTTTCTATCAAATCTACTATGTGAATGTGTGTATTTGTGCTCATATGCGTTGATCAAGACCTCAAATATATTGGTCAAATCCAAGATTTTCTTGTACGTGGAAGAATTTGATGGTGGTCTCAATGAACATTCTCATTATTTTATCTTTGGGTAATATTTCCATAACAACATTAATATTATAATAATTGGTGTTAAAAGGGAAATTCATTCTATATAACTCCATGAGCTCCTTGTTACTACCCTCAAAATGTTGGTTCTTCTTGCTACCATAACTTTCTTCTTCACAATGTGAACAACAATAAACTTTGTTGGCATAAAATCAAAGAGCTAGATAATATTAGACTTGACCTGATACAAAAATCAATTTGGTTGCACACCAAGAGTGGCCATATTTGGTGTTACATACTGAGGAATCCACCAACCTACCCAGGAATTTTCATAGCCATTAAAAAACATTGCTACAAATATCATCTAGAATAGGTTATATTTTGTTCTGCACTATGAGAGTAGAAAGGGAGAAAGCCATAAGAGGCAATTGAGTTTATTTCAATGCCTACATTAAAAATATCTCGAACGTCATCCCTAGATCCAAGGTTCTCATATAACATCTATTACTAATTGAATAATTTTGAGATGAGAAGTTAATCCTATATCTTGGTTTTGAATCCTATGACCAACGTCTTAGCTCTCCACTTCAAAGAATTTAGTATTCTAATAGATAACCTTATTGAAAATGAGTCACTACAACTTAGCAACAACTATGCAATCTTAGGGTTGAATCTTTATATCTTTTTTTATGTGTTAGAGGGATAAACCTTTTGTGATCCAAATGGGGAATCCTTATGGGATTTTTATATTCTATTGTAGCTGACAATGTATCCTTCCATTTTGGATGTTGTCTTTCATTAAGAAATAAATTTTTGATAACCTTATTGCTACTATGATAATCACACCTAAATCCCATAAATTGGTTATGTGTAAAAGGGGGGTTGTACCTTAAACTTAGCATATTTTATTCTCTCAAATTGGGCATGACAAAACTCAAACTAGGTAGGAAATGGAGTAATTAAAAATATTTATTAACATTTGGAATTGTTTTGATTTTGAGTGATTTGTTATTCAATATTTCTATATATCTGCATATCTTTTGCTCCATTTCTATTGGAGTTGATTTATAATGATAATCACACTTGAATCCCATAAATTGGTTATGTGTAAAAGGGGGGTTGTACCTTAAACTTAGCATATTCTATTCTCTCAAATTGGGAATGACAAAACTCAAAATAGGTAGTAAATGGAGTAATTAAAAATATTTATTAGCATTTGACATTGTTTTGATTTTGAGTGATTTGTTATTCAATATTTCTATATATTTGCATATCTTTTGCTCCATTTCTATTGGAGTTGATTTATAAGGAGTGAAGGCTTGTTATTTTGACATTTGATGAGATAGTCCACATTCCATCTATGTGTTATTGCTTTTCCTTAATGAATTATTTCAAACAATCTGTGTGCCACATGTATGCTTTGACCTTTTCATATGTATTGGTTTGGGTGGAGTATCATTGAATATGTTGAAAACCCTACTTAAGCTTACCATCATTTAAACATCGAGATGTGCAAATGTAAACAACTATGTATAGGTATTTTACCTTAGTTTCTAGTATGCCTCACATTCAATGGTTGAGGGGGATACCTGGGAATGATCTATATTTTAATTATACCCCTAGCATTGTGACTTTATACAATATTTATAACTGTTGGACATTGGTGTATAGTTGTAATGATCAATCTCAAAAGATGATGTAAAAGAGTTGAATATAAGTACCTTATGGAATAACCCTATAAACTAAAATAAAGTTTTTTTCTGGGTTGGTAAGTCCTACCCATGGGATGGGGGGTAGGGCCTAATTAATTAAAATTAAAATTAGGTTCCTAATTGATTCCCCAAATTAATATTTATGTTGCTGTGTCATTGTTCAATGGGTGTGGAGAAGGGTAAATCCACACAGATGATCTAGGTGGTAGGATTTTTTTTGTAATTCATTGTCATTCTCTAGAAAATTCTAAACCTCTTGGCAACTATGATTATGATTCTAGTTGGCCCACCCCCAAACAGGGTTGGATGTGACGGCCAAGAAAGTCATGCCCATCAAACGGAATAGCCTCCATCTTTTACTTGTGTCAGTTTGTCGGAGCCATCATTTCTTAGCCTAGTTTAATGCAGTCATTAGTGAGAGGTGACCCTTACCATGTGAGTGAGGCCAGAGGCCATGGCTTCTGGGTTTTATCAAAACTTGGCAACTTGAATGAGTGCCAGGCACTCCTGGCACTCATTATGCAGTGAACTTGGTCTTATTACTCTTAGTTTTAGTTTCAAAGGCTAGGGTTTTATCAAATATGGGCAGCAACAAAGAGATGTGGACTTTAGTGGTTCTAACCAGTACCAGGAGCCAAGTTGGATTTTTGGGACCTATAACCAACCATCGCTTGAAGGGTTTGCTCGCTGAAAAAAGGTACCCTAGTTTGAAAGTAGTTAATATGATTTTAGGAAGGGGCTTTTTGGAGGCCAGAGGAAGATATCAGCTTAATTCAGATATAACTTCATGATTTGTGGGTTGTCTATTGGATCTTCACATGTCAAAGGAGTTGGTTTCCAAACTTTCCTAGAGTGTGTATAAGCCTTTGTTTCTAGTTGGCCTTGCTGATAATCTACTGGTGGCTCATTTGGGGGAAGGCCTTCCACACCTTGAGGAGTTTGGACAACCACCAGGTCTATTTATTGAGTTCTAGCCTTTCATTCCAGATCCAGTGGATTCTGCCTATTGGTACCATCGGTTCCTAGCTAAGATGGGCTACAAATTTCTCAAGTGTAATTATCATCTTGTGCTAGAGCCAGATACACAATGGAAAGCTTAGCTCAGTGAGTTTGACCTAAGCTAGGGTTCAATTTGGAGATCTTTGACACACTCATAAGAAGATAAGGCTTTTAGCTTGAAGCTAGTTTTTTGTTTATCACTTAGACCTTCCTCTTCTGTTGTAAATGGATGAAGTATATAATGTGTAAAATCTGTAGGGTTATAGAGGTTATCGTGACCTAGGGTACTCCTTATATAAAATTCTGTTATAGAATAGCACTAGATAAAAAATCCTGATAGTCTATATTAGTAATTTGGACACTTCGACTGTGCCATTTTTTCATGTTTGTCTGTATTATGTTGTTAAGGGAGGTTATCATAAGTAACATAGGTTATCATTACCAGAGATATTTTCTTTGTAATTACATGCTAATTTTATTTTTGAAAAGACACATTTCCAAAAAACCTAAAAGTATTTGAAACTACTATATTCCATGGCAGATTGTTCAAAAATATGGCTTTATTGTGGATGTTTGGAATATTCTATAAGAAGAAAATGCACATTTCATGTTGAAAGTAGTAACAAAATACTTTTTATTTGTGGTGTCATATATCTATTAACTCATCATTTTTTTTTGTTGTCATTCTGTTTGGATTCCACTTCCCTTGTCATTTTGTATGGGTTCTTTAAATGTAAATATATTCCTATGAACTTAGATATTGAAATTCTATACTGTAGTTACTTTAAAAAATTTAGTATATATTACCTCCCAGCATTATGGTTTGGAAGTATATTTAGTTTTCAAAGATGAACCCTCATCGAAGTTCTATACAATAGTAGGGGTTTCCCTTCTTAGTGTTATGAGACTGTGGTAAAAAATAGGTATGTTGTCATTTTTTTGATTCTTGTAAGTTTTTCATCCTTACTTCAAAATGCTATATTGCTAGCCTTCAAAGTCATCAAACTAGTTAAGGAAAAAGCCTTAGGTTGAATCTACCATCTCTACGTTGGGATTCAAGGACTTGCTTTACCTCATTCTTGCTTGTGCTAGGGATTTCAGCTGAGGGCATCACCAAATCCCAATGTCCGAAGATTCTAGCTTATCCCTTTTGGCTTCCCGTTCTTTCTATTAAGGGCATTTAGCAATAGGTAGTGCCAAAGCCCGAAGTCTAAATCTATCATACTTACCTTTTTGGGCCTTCTTTCCTTTTGGTTACTTACATTCTACAATGGATATCATTGAAGCCCAAAGTCCAAAGATGTTAGGCTTATCCCACTGGGTTTTCTCCCTTTGATTAATGGTATTCGACAAAATGGGATTGTTGAAGCCCGAAGTTTGAAGTAATCAAACTTAACCCTTTTGGAGCCCGAAGTCTGAAGTAATCAAACTTAACCCTTTTGGATATCTTCCTTTTTTTTAAAGGTATTTGGCAAATGATATCGTCGAAGTCTAAAATTTGAAATAATTGAACTTCACCAATTTATCCTTCCTTTTGGGTATTTGGTAAAGGGATTTGCCTAAGCTTGATGTCCGATGTATTTGGACTTAGTCCTTTTGGGTATCCTTCTTCAATCAGAGTTCGGTGCGAGGTAATACCAATGACCAAAGTCCAATGTTTTGGGCTTAAACCTTCTTATCTCCTTCTTTCGATTAAGGCATTCAACAAATGGTATGAATGAAGCCTGATGCCCAATCCCTAATTCAGACTTCACTCTTTTGATCTTCTTTTCCTTGTGGCTTTTGGTATAGGGTATGACTGAAGCCCGATGTCTGACACATAAGCAAACTTTTCCTTTTCCAATTTTCTTCTCCTCAAGGGTATTCAACAAGAGGTATTGTCGATGCCCGATGTTTGACATTTTAGACCTGACCATTTGATTCTCTTTTTGTCAATGCACTCGACAAGAGGTAATGTTGATGCTCGAAGTCTAACATTTCAGGCTTCAACCTTCCCTTTCTGTCTTTTGATCGGGGCATCCAGTATGGCATAAAACCAATATTTTCTATCCAAATTATCAACAGAAGGATATGATTTGCAAAAAAATAACAAAAAATCTCCCTAATTGACCCTGGAATTGTTCTATAAAGTAAGATAGTTGTTTCGTTGGTATGTTGGTAAATAAAGATCCTCCAACACATTTTTAAAGGTTTGGTTCAGATTGTGTTTTCCTGTAGTTTTAAGGTTAAGTTTTAATTCAAATTCCTTCGGACTAAGTAGGTTGGGTCCTGATGATCGAGTAGCAGCCTTTATCATTTTATTGTGTGCTATAGTTGCTTTCCTTTGGATCTCCAGTTTTTGGGATGGTAGGGTAGGTAATTCCGTCACTAGTTTTAGAGCTTTAGACTTCTTTATTTTGTCTTGAGTTTTGTTCTTTAAAAAGTAAGTGGCAGTCTTGGATGAGTGGCCTAGGGTGAATTGGCACAGTGGGTTTATTGCATCCTTTGTTACCCTACAGCTTGTAGGTTCACTTAGATCTAGCTTACTCGTAGCACCTATTTCGAAACAAACCCAAGGTTTTGGCAGCCTAATTCTTTTACATATTAGATAGTTGATTGTTTTATTCTGTACAATTTCCCATTGTGCCAGTGAGAAACGTTTTGCAGTTGTCTGCTAATTTCCTGACCTTCACCCTAAATGTTTGGTTAACATAGCTTGGGGAGGGATTTTTTCTGATTTTTTTATTTCAAGGCTTAGTGACCATATCAATATTTCACATTAAAATGTCGTGTTCAAATATACTTACCTGCCACTTGCTACTATCAAGTTTTCCATATTGATTATTTCTTTCAAGCCCTACCACATTTCAACATCTTTTCCCTTTTTTACTTCTTCCATCTAGTCCACCCCTTGATTTGCTAAATGATCTGTTTTTGTGTTTGCTTCCCTATAGATGTGTCTTATTGATAATACCTATAGCTTTTCCATAAGCCCCTTTATTTTGTGGATTTTGGATTGGGATCTCTAGTCTCCACTCTACCCCTTTATAATGGCATTGATGGTGACACTAGAGTCACTTTCCACAAATATGTTACTTATCCCTATTTCTTTGCATAATTGAAGGCATCTAAGTATTTCCTTGGGGTATTCTTGCTGAAAGGGCTTCCACTATTTAACCATTTACATCCCTTAGAATGCATCTGATTCTTGATTTCCCCGGGTTACCTCTTGAGGCACCGTCTATATTAGGCTTTAAGCATCCCCTTAATGGTGGGATCCATCTTGCTTTTTCTCTTTTTTCCATAGAATCGGGTGTGAATTGGAAGAAAGGTGAAACCTTTAGAAATCTCCAGTTCTTCATTAGTTCTCCATCCTAGTTTGTGAATTTGATCTTTATTTTTGTTTTAATGTATGTGTTCATCCATTTTGAGATATTTCTTTCAATGTCTACTATTAGGTCTTTAGCTGATTTGCTTTTATCTTGAAATATAGGCCTATTTCTCTCTTTCCATATGTTCCATGCCGTTAGTGAGGTTACCACCATCCAAATCTACCCCCAAAAGGCCTCTTTTTAAAATTTTTCCAACTTAAAAAGAACTCTTGTAACTTATTAATCCTTGGTGTAGTCCAATTTAAGTGTTCTTAGATCCAATCCTAGCACTGTGTTGCATAGGGGCGGTTTAGAAGGAGGTGGTCCACATTTTTTATTATTTTCTTTGCATAGCACACACCAATTGGGGCCTTCAATACCTATTGACTTGATTCTATCCCCTATCAGGATTCAGCCATGTAATGCAATCTAGGTAAAGGCTCCTACCTTTGGTAGTACACCACCCCCCCAACAAAATTTTTGAGGCCAAGTTTTCTCTTTCTCTATAACCTGAATTTATTATCCCAATTTAATTGAGTAGTTTCCCAACGCGGCCCTGCACCAAATTATCTTGTCTTCTTGGTTATTTATATTAATTTTCCTGTCTCTCAAAAATTTTGATATTTGTTTTTTGATTAGTTCATCAATTGGGAAAGTTTGTAGATCCTTCCAATGAAACTCCCTTTTCTCATCTTTGCTTAAGTAGTCCCAATTTTTTTTTCCAATGGTGTTGCTTATGTAGGGGATGTGGTCTCTTAGTTCTAGATATTCAATGAGAGGCTTGTTCACTCCCTAGGAATCTTTCCAGAAGTCTACTTTATTTCCATTGTTAATCTTCTAGGTTAGATGATTAGTTATTGTGTGCCTGCAATTCATCATAAAGTTCCATGTACATGTGATCCTCCTCTGGGATTTGTTGCAATTAGCATTCTCTCTTGGTCTGAACTATCTAAATATTTTTTTTGCATAATTCTGCACCAAAGGAGGTCTGGCTTTTGATACATCTTCCATACTAGTTTGGACCCTAGTGCCAAGTGTGCTTTGAGATTTCTGATTCCTACTCCTCCTTAAGCTTGGGGTCTGCGTACCAAATCCCAATGTATAATGGGAACTCTATGTGGTTCATTGGACCCTTCCCATAGGAATCATTTTGGGATGTTGTCCATATTTGCTGCTACTTTTGATGTTAGTTGCATGATGGACATGGAGTAGATAGGGATTGTTGAAAGTAATTCCTTAATCATTATTATTCAACTTGCAAGTGTGATCCATTTCCCTCTCCAGATGAGGGATTTATCCTTAAATTTTTCTATAATTTGTTCCCATAGCTTAGTTCTTATTATTCCATTGAAAATAGGTACTCAAGTAGATATTTGCATGGAATTTTATCAATAGAGAATCCTAATATTATTGCTACTCTTTTATGAACCAATTTCTTCATATTGAAGAAATAGATTTTTTATTTATCCTTGTTTATTTGTTGACCTGAGGCTAGGATGTATTGTTCCATACATGCTTTGATATTTTTAGCTTCCTTGACCAAGGCTTCTCTGTATAGAATTGTGTCATCCGTGAATTGTTGATGAGTGCAGGCTTCTGTGTATGGGGCAATCTGAATTCCTTTCCATTTCTCTTCATTGTGATATTTTTCAATATTTTTGCTAAGTGCTTCTATCATGATTACAAAAAGAAAGGGGGATATTGGGTCCCCTTGTCTCAGCCCATTGGTACTCTCAAAGAAACTGCATGGTAGGTTGTTTATATTAGGACTGAATATCTAACTATTGGTATGCAACGATATATCATTTTTATCCAATCTTTTGAGAAACCAGACTTCTCCATGATTTTAAGCAAGATTCTCCACCTTACCTTATCATAGGCTTTACTTACATCTAGTTTAACCATCATGCCTTGTACTTTGTCTTGTTTGATCGTATGCAGGGCTTCATTTGCCAGGATGATGCTATCAATAATATCCCTACTTGGTGTAAAACCACTTTGATTGACTGAGATTATTTTGTCCAACAACTTCTTTAATCTGTTTTCCATTTCTTTAGAGATTATTTTGTAGAGAGTGTTAAATAGAGATATTGGACAATAGTCCCCAAAATTTGAACAAGTCTCTTTCTTTAGTATTAGCACCAAGACAACGTTATTGATTCCTTTAATGAATTACTTGTTCTACCTAAAATCCTCAACAATACCCCATACCTCCTTTTCCAAGAAATTCCAACATTTCTGAAAAAAGAAAGTAGGGAATCCATCCCGGTTGGGTGCTTTGTCTGGCTGCATTTGAAAGACAACCTCCTTTACCTCTTCCACTGTGAAAAGAGCTATTAGCATGGTCTTGTCCTCTTGTGTTATTAAATTGGGGATGTTGTTGAGGATGTCACCATAAGTTAGATTGTCTGTTGTGTCCTTTGGTGCTAAGAGTTCTTTGAAGAAGTTAATTGCTTCCTCTTGGATTTCCTCAGTTGCCTCGATAGCCTTTCCATTGGAAGTTTGGATTGTTGTGATTCTTTTGAATGTTCTTTTAATTTTAGATGTATTGTGAAAAAAATTCGTGTTAGCATCCCCCTCCGCAAGCCATAATTCTCTTGACTTAGCTTTCAAATATTCCTCTTCTCTTCTAGAATCTCCCCATATTCTTCCAAAATCACTTTTTCTTTGTTGTATTCATGTTTCCCTATTCCATCCTTCATTATTGTTGGCAATCATGATTGCACCCTTAGTCAAGCTGAGCTTGGGTATCCTATTGCAACATGGAAACACTCTCTGATTTGTGGGTAAATCAATGAGAGAGCGAATCTCCAGAGTGGGTTGGTTCCCTCTAGTAAATCATCTAATCTAAATATTTTCAAAGGAAAAGGGTAGGAAGGAAATTGAAAAGTAAATCCTACAACCTAAGATGATTAACTAGAAATTCAGTGGTCTTGACAACTTAGTACTCACAACAATCTCTTTTAAAACTTTGATCTCACAATCCCACCCTGAAACTACCTAATTCATCAATAATTTGCACAAAGGCTCGCTAATGGAACACAAAATGCAACTTGAACTAGAATAGACTCCTGAAACAAAATTCACAACACCAAGACATAAAGAGGACTCAACTCTTGAATCACAGTTAACATCAATTGATATCATAAACTTTGAACAAGAAAATGGGAAGAAGAAGCATGTTGTTTTATTGGAATGAAGGAGTACAAGATCAAATCCGATTCAAAAGTTTACAAGTCTATATGCAGTGAATATGAGAGCAAGAAACAAAATTCTGAACCCTAAGAAATTTAAAATTCTCAAACTTATAGCTTGCAAGTGACATCAATGGTGAGAATAGAAAAATCAGCTCCATATGCATCTCAAAATGGCAACCCTTCAATTTTTGAACTCAAGCAAAAATCCTAGAAAATAGTGCCAAAAATTTGCTCCAAACTGTCTCAAAAAGATGGAAACTTTCCATCTCCAAAGGGTCCATCCAAAAATCCTCAAAATTAGGTGCAAATAGCTCAAGAACTGAAAATAGAAAGTCCAATTTGTCATCTCTTTCCCAAATCCACCCAAGAACTCCAACTCAAAATAGAAACTTTCAATGAGCACTCAAGTACTACTTTAGCTAACAATTAATTAAGCAATTCTTAAGAATATTGCTTAATTAATGTTTTACAATTTGCAGTTTCAGAAATAGAAAGCTTTGTTACATTCCCCTTTTATGCCAATTTGAGTTCAGTTTGAACTTAAATATTCTAATTTTGCAATTCTGAGTAAAACTTCATACTTTGCAAAATCAAAATATTAAAGACAAGACCCTTATTTATTTGATTTTTCTATAAAAAATCATAAAAACTAATTTCAGGCATGCATTATGTTTACTCCATGGTCAAAGAGAAAAACCTAGGGTGCTCAAACTTAGACAAAATCATGAGACCTAAGGCTACTAACTTGATTTTTATGCAAGGCATGAAATATTTCTAAGGCACAAAGGAAGGACTCGCCCTAGAATGAAAGGGCCAAGCATATATGATTTTCTTTAAAAATAAAAAAAATGCCCAAGGCATTGGTTGACCTAGGCAAAAACACTCACAAGGCATTAATATGGCATTTGGTTTTAAAAAGAATGTGATTAAAATCACATTCGAATTGATCACATGGGGAAACCCTAACATCAAAACAACCCCTATCTCACATTTTGATCATCATTTCACTCGACCAAGTTTGAAGAAAATAATGCTCTGTTGTTGGCTTCCATGGAGAACTAGGGTTTGAGCTGGAAACTTCATCATTCGAGCTTGCATCATGCCGATTTTTGGTGCATCCTTCTCTGCATTCGATGGTTAGTCTTTTGTCTAAATTTTAATGTCTTTTTTCCTTCCCTTGATAGTGGAAAATGGCCTTTAGGCTGCGGCCATGACTTGGTTTTTGCTGCACTTTGTGTGTTTTGTGATTCTATTGTTTCTTTGCCTTGTTTGGCCACCATGAAAATGCTTGGTTCGAGCTTTTGATGAAGTTTTGGCTGTGGGCTTGGACTGGTTTTCTCTCCTACAACCATGGTAAGCTCTCTTTCTCCATTTAAAAATGCATTTTCCTCTTAAATAAAAGCTCGACTTGAGCTTATTGAGCAAACAAATGAATGTTTTATGAGAGTGGCCATTGTTTTGGCCACACCTTCACCATATAGGTTTCTCTTGTTTCTATAAACAATGATCTCCTTTTGGGTTTGACCCATGATGTAGAAATGTATGGAACTTACAAAGAAGATAAACTATGCATTTTGTTTTGTTTTTTGAGGGCTTGCAGAACCTTCATGGCCACAATGATTAGCTTTAAAATCTCCATTTTATGAGAGCCCACGAGCTAGAAATATTATTGTCTCTCTGGAATTTGCATTTTAATTTCAAAATAGCAAATGGGTTTGCTTGGTGGAGAAATAAAACCTCCTCTCAGGCCGCGACCATGAGAATTCCAGCTAGGGTTTTAATGTGTTTTATCTCTCACACATCCCCTCTACATATGCATAAGCAACATGTTCTATTTTCTGTGTTTACAAACCCATTATTGCTGCGGCCATTAGCTCCATTATTTTCATTTTATGCTGCTCTAATATAGGCATGAGCTCGAACCATGGTTGTTCACTTTCTATATTTGCATTTAGAGCTCAATACCCTAAATGGGTATCATCATTTGTGAGAGAAATTTACTCTCAGGCCGCGGCCATGAGAGTTCATTTGATTCCATTTGACATTCATTCATGAGCTCGAAATACCTTTATTTTTGTATTTTGAATCATTTCAATGTAAACAAATGTGGATTCCCTCTTAAAGGCTTGAACTAAGCACCATTGCATTTGCTTCATTTTGAAACCTTAACTCACTGTAGCATAAGATCATTGTTCTAAAAAGAGAAAAATGATTCATTCTCCATTCTTATTGATTATGGCTGTCATTGTAGATTCACTGAAAGGCAACAATGATTTCATTTCCAGTTCAAATACATGTTACTGTAGCTTCACTTTCTTGTTCTCTCAATCACTTAACTTAGAGATCATTTTGATGGAAAAAACTATCCTCCTTGCACTGTTTGTATCTCTCCAACATGATGCACACACTGTTAGCAATCTTTTTCTTTCCATTCTTGCTTGAAATGTATAGATACAATGAAACTCAACTTAATTTGATGCTTCCAGTTACTTCTCAAAACATGCTTTCTCTTCCATGCAAATTTCAGTTCACTGTTAGCATGAATTGTAGTGACAATTGTGCACATTCTTACTTAATGAAAACATACAAAAAATTCTTTTGTTCTCAAATACACTGTAAATTGATGCTTTCATTTTACTTACTTGCAAAGCTGCACTCAACCATCATGGTGCACCTGTAGATTACTTTGTTGCTTGTTGTCACTTATCTTGTGCACTTGAATACTTTAGAATACACTTCAAGCTTTCACTTTTACCACTGTTTCATGTGACAATGCAAAGGGATAGCTTTTGTAGCATCAATTATTTTGAAACCAACCTTTAGTTTCTTGTATGACATTAACATCAAAGATGTTTAAACATTTAGTGTATTGCATTTCATTTCATCAGTGCTTCTTTTCCTTCACTTATTGACTCTCATGCTTTACTTGCAACCACTTTTTACTTTGTTTTTTGATGGAGAAAACCTTTCCTTTGTACTCTTCATGCATTTTTATCTCCTAGACAATAAATGTTGACATAAAATTTTGATTTATGCATAGAATATTTTGAAATACAACACCATGATGAAGGTGTTCTGAAGCTTCTCAAATTTCTTCAGCTGCTATTGATGACTTGTAAATAAGGAATTATGTATTCCTGTTCACTATCTCATTCCATAATGATGCACTTAATGATGATTCAGTTGAGCAACTAATCATCTATGATCTTCAACTTATTACACCTTCAAACTTGATTGTCCTAGATGATCACTTGCTTGATCTCTTATGACACTTTGATGCACTCCTTTAGATTCATATCTCTTTTGAGCAATATTGAATTGTTTCTTTTTTGAACCCCTCTATGGAATGTTGAGGGGCAACATGTTGAGCTCAACCCTTGTGGGAGCCTGTTTTACACCACATGCTATAAAATATTTAAAACAGATCAGCAACATGACTTTTCCTATACATGCACAAGAAACAAACAGTGTTAGATTAAAACAATAATTTTGAAAGTTTTCTTATGATGTTTCCTCCTTGGTATTCTCTTGCACTCCTCTTATCTTTTCTCAATTGATTCAATGCATTATAAACAATATTCTACATTATTGTTGATAGATCATGTAGGAGGATTCATAACCCAAGCTCTAACAAACATTTTCATTCACTTGCAGGTTCACTTGGAGGATGGGAGCAAAGAAGAATGATGCATAACACTGAAGGAAACTCAAGGACAAGTTCAAGCAATGATGACTATGTTCCCTCTTATGTGCTCTTTTCTCTTTTTAATCATTAGTAGTGTAGTGTACTCTTTATGGATCATTGTTTCAGCTACTCCCACGGCTTGTGTGGGACACTTGATTCTCTTTTTATCCCAATGAATACAAAACAACATTTTGTAATTCTTTTTCAATTTTTTTACTTCTCTTTGCAACAAATGTATGAAACATTGTGTGATAAACAACTGAATACAGAATGAAGTACTTTCTTTTGCATTTAATACAATACTTAATGTTGTAAATGATGAATGGAAAACTGAAACACGTTGCATTTTCTTTCAAACTCAAACCTCAAAACATGCAATGGTTTAAACAACAACAAAAATAACTTAAAATTTTCACCTTAAAATGAGTTTGAATAACCAGCTCTATCAATTTGAGCTGTGGTGAAAAATTGATAACACTTTTGGTGACCTTTGCTAGATGCTTTCATGATAAGTATTAGGTCATTTTCCTTATGTATATCCTTTGGGCATGGAGTCAACTCTGCCCTTCTAAAACTCAAAATTTCTAAAAAATATGAATCTTGCAACTCCAAACAGTAGCAAAACCAACACCAAAACAAACAAAAGCAAACCAACAAGGCCTTGGTGGCTAGAAAACAATGTGCAGAAGCACTTATGGAAGGGAAAACTACTGAAAAGAAAGTGCTCCAAGCACTTATTAGCAGCAACTACTCTACTATAGTACACGGGTAGAATTTAGAACCTCAGAAACAATGTTTCAAATGGATCCCATTGACTGGGATCGAAAACACTTCTCTAGTTAACTTTGAGAGCTGAAAAGAATTATGCTCTCTGCATTCTGTTATTACATATGGGCCCTCCCAAATTGCATCAAATTTGGAGTGTCTTCCTGGTTTATTCTTGTTTTCATCCCACTCGAGCACAAAATGTCCAACAACAAATTCTCTAAACTTTTCTCTTTTGTCAAAGGAGCTCTTCATTTGACCTTGATGAATTTCAAGCTTCCTCCATGCTTTTTTTCTAGCCTCCTCCAACTCCATTAACTGTGCAAGTCTAACCTCCATGAGTTTTTCTTCTAGCAGTTCAATCTCTTTAATAAAACTTAAAGTTGACAGCTTAATGGAGATTGGTAATTTGGCCTCTTTGCCATAAGTAAGAACATATGGAGAGCGACCAATAGCTCTCTTTGGTGTTATTCTATCAGCCCAAAGGGCTAACTTCAACTTTTTGTGCCATGTTTTATGGTTGTCTTCGATAGCCTTCTTGATGATCTTGATCAGGTTCTTATTGGTAGATTTTGGTTGTCCATTACCCTGCGGGTAATAATTTGATGAAGTGCTCAAAAAGATGTTATTTCTCATAGACCAGTTAGAAATATTTAGACCAATAAATGCTAGAGCATTATAAAAAATAATGGAGTTTGGAACACCAAATATGGACACTAGATCTTGATAAAAATTCAGAATAGAAGCTTCATTTGCTTCTTTCAGAGAAACAACTTTGGACCACTTAGTGAAATAATTATTGGCGGTCAAGATCCATTTGTGACCAGAACTTGAGGGTGGATTAATTGGCCCAATAAAGTCAAGCCTCCATTTAACAAAGGGTTGTTCAACTTGAATAGGATTCAAAGGAAAAGCTGCAAGTTTCTGCTTACCTGTGAACAATGCACATTTTTCACATTTCTTCACCCAAGAGAAAGCATCCTTGAATATGTCTAGCCAGTAATAACCAAATCTCATTATTTTTAGGGCTATCGTTCTTGTTGCAAAGTGGCCTCCTAAAGGCCCATTGTGGAATTCCTCTAGCAACCTTTTTGTTTTGCTAGGCTCAATGCACCTCAATAAGACACCCTAGAAATCTCTCCTAAATAACACACCATCAATAATGGCATAGGGAATAGCTTGCAATCTAAAATACCTCCTCTTCGCTCAGTCAAGGCCTTCAGGGCATTCTATGGTCTACAAATAGTGAATCATTTGTTGTACCCAACTTGTACGAGGAGTTGATACAATAGTTTTCTCTTTATTACTCAATATTGTGGTGATGTTTCCATCATCTTCAAGGTTGTTTTTTGTGTTTCAAGCAAGTTGTTCGCACAAACCTTTACCTCTAACCAACTTAGTAACTTTGATATCAACATCAAATTCCATTACTCTTGTTATCCATCCAACTCTCTTATCATTCATATCTTTATTCAACAAGAAATATTTCATAATAGGGTGAGCAACCAGCATATGAATTTTATTATTTGACAACATGTGCCTAAAATTTTTAAGGCTTTTAACTGCTGCAAACACATGTTTTTCCACAAAAGAGTATTTTACCTCATAGTCGTACAACACTTGACTGAAAAAAGCTACGAGTTGCTCCAAGTCGTCGTCATTTTGCTAGCATAACATGGCAGAAACAGTATCAACACCTCCAAAAGCATATAAGATAAAATCCTTATTATAATTTGGGTTAACGAGGGTTGGAGCAGCTAAAAGGGCCTCCTTTATTTACTCGAAGCTCCTCTTACCCTCAGTTCAATTGAAAGGTACATTCTTTTTCAACATTTTTGTGAGGGGTTGTAATAAGGCTGCAATATTTGGTATAATCCTCATGAAATTAATTCTGCCAAGGAAGCTCTACAAACCCTTTTTATGTGCCGATAAAGGTAATTCTAGAATGGTTGAAACTCACTTTGGATCAATAGAAATTTTGTGTTTAGAGACAATATGTCCTAGAAGCTTTCCTTCATGGATGGAAAATATGCATTTCTTCAGATTAATAGAAACTTTAAACTCTCTGCATCTTTGGAAGATTTGTCTCAAATTTTCAAGATGTTTGTTAGCGTTTTTAGAAAATATTGTAATATCATCTAAATACACAAGAACAATCTTATTCATAAGTCCATAAAAAGCCATGTCCATTGCCCTTTGGAATGTCGCCCCTGCATTAGATAAGCCAAAAGGCATCTTCCTATAAATCATAGTTCCCCATTTAGTTGTGAATGTTGTTTTGTGTTGATCCTCTTCCTTAACCAAAATCTGATTATAGCCAGAATACCCATCAAGCAAAGAGAACCTATCAGAACCCGAAACTACTTGGAGAATTTGCTCCATCAAAGGGAGTGGGTAGTGATCCTTAAGGGAATCCTTATTTAAATCTCTGAAGTCAACACATAATTTGATTTCTCCATTTTTCTTCCTAATTTGGACCAAGTTGGAGACCCAAGAAGTGTGCTTAATAGGGAAGATTATGCTGTTCTTAATCAACTTATTCAATTTAGCTTTCATTAAATGTTCAAGCTTAGGGTTTAGGGGTCTTTGATTTTGTCTAATAGGTTTTGCATTAGGTTCTAACTCTATATATGCTAAGCTAGTTCAAGATCAAAACCCCTTAGATCTTTATATTCCCAAGTAAAGATATCATTGAACTCCTGACATAACAAAATAAAAGCTTGTTGCTCTTCATTAGTACACACCTTGCCCAATTTGAGAAGTTTACCTTTAAATATTTTGATGGCCTCATAATGTTCTTGTTTGACAGTCATGTTGCACTTGTCTTTTCTTGCCTGGTCATCAAAGTTGAAAACCGATTCTAATGTTACCAATCCCTTTGGTAGCTTATTTGATTTTAGCTACACAATTTGACTTCCATATTGTTGTTGCCACTTCAGCTAGTTTTCATCTACAAATTCAGCTTCTACTATCAAGAAGTTCAAAATATGTTCATCATTGTCAAAGACTTGCCAAATCACATTATTATCTGGCATTGAAGGTCTAACAACAATTTTCACATATTGTTGTGTTTCCACATTATGCACCTCAATTGGAATATCAAACTAAGTACCTAAAACAACAAGTCTATCTGCATGTTTGTTTTGAGTTTTAGGCACAAAAAGAAAATTAAATGCATCAAAGTCCTCTATTAGGTCCCATACTCGATGCTTGTACTTCTTAAGAACATCATTTTTATAGCATTTAAATTTCTGACTTGATTCACAACTAATTCAGAGTCACCATAAACTCGTAAACATTTAATACCTTTTTTCGAGCCCTTTCGAGGCCATGAATGAGGGCCTCATATTCAATTGTGTTGTTTTTGCAGCTGAAAGCGAATCTCAAGGCTGAATAATATTTGTCCCCATCAGGTGATACTAGCATTTCTCCTCCACCAACCCATGTCCTGCATCTCGAACCATTAAAATATAGCTCCCAAAGTCGGTTTTATTGTTGTTCAGACTGCTCTTAGTCTTTGACCAAATTAGGAATTGCTGCATTGGGTTCATGAATCACATAGACCCCTAACCCAACTTCTTCTGTATGGCTGGATGGGTCAAGGTTTTTATTTTCAGCAGCCCATTCATCTAAATTTTCTTCTTCATCAGATGAACTAGGACTCGAGGCCACAAATTGACTTTCTAACCCATGAGTAGCTAACAGGTTGGCATTAATAGAGTTGACGACACATGGATCAATATGATCTTTAAATAATGGTTCAGACTCAATGGTCACTTTCGTGCCATATCTGGTTCTAAAGAAAAGGTGAGACCAATCAACTAATAATAACCCTCCTAGTTTGGCAGTAAAGTCTCTCGAGAGACAGAGTGCGAAATGGGGAGGCAACTCAATCACATGAACATCTTGGGAAACTGCAAAGTTGGGGCAAGCATGTAATGTGAGGGCCATAATTTTAATGATTCTTGTTGTTTGAACAATAGATCCATCTAATTGCACAACTCATTTTGACACAGGTTCATAAACTAAGCCTAACTTATCAGCTAAGCTTTTAGGCATGATTGAGCTACTAGCTCCTGAGTCTATCATGCAGTTATGGACAAGTTTATCACCTATAATTAGACTTAGATAGAATGGTGGGGGTTTCACCTCTTGAATTTGCTACCCAGCTTTGATCTCTGGGCTATTTGTAAGCACTATTCTGCTCTTTTCTTCATTAACAACATCTAAAGATGAAATTTCAACCAATGCATCTTGTAACAAACTTTTTTGGCCTGGAATAC
Organism: Sequoia sempervirens; assembly: GCA_007258455.2. Classification (NCBI taxonomy): domain Eukaryota; kingdom Viridiplantae; phylum Streptophyta; class Pinopsida; order Cupressales; family Cupressaceae; genus Sequoia; species Sequoia sempervirens. Next base: position 173,406 of record VDFB02349043.1, on the reverse strand, counting down.
GCAGTGCATCCATAATGGACATGCTAACTATAGATTTCTTTAAATGCTCAACCACATTGAAAGACAATTGACTTACCTTTTGTTGTCCTAAAGAAATAACATCATTATTTACCTTTTGTTGCCCCCTCTGAAGAATTTGCACCCTCGGTTGTGTTGTAGGGGCAGTTTGAGGTGGAATGGCATGGTTTTTGTCTCTTGCAGCTTGTTGTGAATTTACAACTTGTTGTTACAAACTTACAGCTTGTTGTTCTGCTTCAATTGTTCTATGTTTTGACCTTTTGTTTTCTACAATAGGCGAACCTTGATGGTTTTGACCTTGGAAATGGTTAACTCTGCAATATTCAACACTTTTCCAATTCACTAAAGCAATGTCAAAGTTGATTGGTTGTTCCACATTCTCGCTTGGAAGATTTTCTAGACCAACATAATGACTCTGCACCATTAGAACTTGATTCTCCATTCTACTCATGCACGCAACTTGATTGTGTGGCTGATTGCACGGGTAGCACCAATCAAGTTCTTGAGCCAAGTTGTTTTGCAGTATAAGCTCTCTTGAAGGGCCAACAACATTGGGGTCATAAGGCTGAAAAGACTTGGGGTTAAAACCCCTTTTCTGTCCTTGGAAGTCATTCTAAAATGGTGGCCTACTTTGTTGGATTTGTTGGTAAGGAGCTTGGTAAGGCCTATTTTCATGACCAACTTGCTTCTTAAGACTCATGAATTCATTTCTAAAGGTTTTACCAAAATTTTACAACATATTTTTTATCTCTTGGATTTATTTGGTTTGGTCCAAAATGGCATTTTCTTGAACACCTTTATAACCTATTGCTAGGACTGGAAAAATAATAGCCATAGGATGCAAATTCATAGGGACGGGTGGCTTAATCTCAAGAAAAATGGGTGTGGGTGATCTAGGTGCTATCTTCCCAGCTTGGATGAGACAATTTTCAGCCCTTATTGCGATGTCATAAGCATTTGGCAAAGTAAAACCCCCCATAGACTATATCATGACTGATATCTCACTATTCAAGGCTTTTAGGAAAAATAGAAAGGTGTGTTCAGGTGAGGGATTGACTATCAAAGGTATCCTATCCCAGGTTCTCTGAAACCGATAATTAAAGTCATCCATATGCTCGTGGAGAGCCCGCTTAATGGTACTCAGCTCCTCAAGTAATGAAAGGTGGTCTGACTTGTCCACAAACTGACGGTGGAGACCATCGCCAAGCTGGTCCCATGTTGCAATGGAATTGGCTGGGAGTCCTCTGAACCATTGAAGGGCTTTCCCCTTCAATGAAGCAGTCAATAACCTTATAGCCAAGTTCTTTTCTATTATGTTTTGCACCGAGCATAATGTCACCACATCTCAAATATGTTCAACAGGGGTAGTTTGGTCTTTGCCAATGAAGTAAGGCAGTCCTTTAAGTGCTACTACTAGGATATCATCGTGTCGAGCCAACAATAATGAGCTTCCCCTGCTGAATGGTGCGAAGGAAAATTGTCTCACCATAGGAGGTGCTTGAGATATTAGAGTTGGGTTCCTCTTCACAAAGACAATGGGACTGAGCTCTGGAGGTGTGGACTTTGCTCTTCTCACTGAATCAAAGGTCCTTCTTGGTGTTCTTCCTCTCCTTCTCGGTGGGGAGAGCTACAAATACTCAAATGGTGTTGGACTAGATCTAGTATGGATCCTTCTCATAAGCTGCTTGCACCAAATCTGTAATGTAACCAAAAATTAAGAGTCGCCAAGTATATTCTTGAGACCTCTATAGGCAGAAAAATGTTGCTACATATACCAAACAATAGCTTACAACTTAGAAAAATGACTCTAGAGTCCCACCGGGCGTGCCAAAAACTATTGGCAATCAAGATTGCACCCTTAGTCAAGCTAAGCTTGGCTATCCTATTGCAACATGGAAACACTCTCTGATTTGTGGGTAAATCAATGAGTGACAGTGAATCTCCTGAGTGGGCTAGTTCCCTCTAGTAAATCATCTAATCTAAATATTTTCGAGGGAAAAGGGTAGGAAGAAAACTAAAAAGTAAATCCTACAACCTAAGATGATTAACTAGAAATTTAGTGGTCTTGACAACTTAGTACTCACAAAAATCTCTTTTAAAACTTTGATCTCACAATCCCACCCTGAAACTACCTAATTCATCAATAATTTGCACAAAGGCTCGCTAATGGAACACAAAATGCATCTTGAACTAGAATAGACTCCTGAAACAAAATTCACAACACCAAGACATAAAGATGATTCAACTCTTAAATCACAGTTAACATCAATTGATATCATAAACTCTAAATAAGAAAATGGGAAGAAGAAGCATGTTGTTTTATTAAAATGAAGGAGTACAAGATCAAATCTGATTCAAAACTTTACAAGTCTCTCTGCAGTGAATATGAGATCAAGAAATGGAATTCTGAACCCTGAAAAATTAAAATTTCTCAAACTTATAGCCTGAAAGTTACATCAATGGTGAGAATAGAAAAATCAGCTCCATCTATATTTCAGAATGGCAACCCTTCAATTTTTGAGCTCAAGCAAAAAGCCTAGAAAATAGTGCCAAAAATCTGCTCCAAAATGCCTCGAAAAGATGGAAACTTTCCATCTCCAAAGGGTCCATCCAAAAATCCTCAAAATCGGGTGCAAACAACTCAAGAACTGAAAATAGAAAGTCCAGTTTGACATCTCTTTCCCAAATCCACCCAATAACTCCAACTCAAAATATAAACTTTCAATGAGGACTCATGTACTGCTTTAGATAACAATTAATTAAGCAATTCATAAGAATATTGCTTAATTAACATTTTACAATTTGCAGTTTCAGAAATAGAAAGCTCTATTACATTCCCCTTTTATGCCAACTTGAGTTCAATTTGTACTTAAATATTCTAATTTTGCCATTATGAGTAAAACTTCATACTTTGCAAAATCAAAATATTAAAGACAAGACCCATATTTATTTGATTTTTCTATAAAAAATCCTAAAAACTAATTTTAGGCAGACATTATGTTTACTCCATGGTCAAAGAGGAAAACCTAGGGTGCTCAAACTTAGACAAAATTATGAGACCTAAGGCTACTAACTTGATTTTTATGCAAGGCATGAAATATTTCTAAGGCACAAAGGAAGGACTCACCCTAGAATGAAAGGGCCAAGCATATATGATTTTCTTTAAAAATAAAAAAAATGCCCAAGGCATTGGTTGACCTAGGTAAAAACACTCACAAGGCATTAATATGGCATTTGGTTTTTAAAAAGAATGTGATTAAAATCACATTTGAATTGAGCACATGGGGAAATCCTAACATCAAAATGACCCCTATCTCACATTTTTATCATCATTTCACTTGGCCAAGTTTGAAGAAAATAATGCTTTGTTGTTGGCCACCATGGAGAACTAGGGTTTGAGCTGGAAACTTCATCATTTGAGCTTGCATCATGTCGATTTTTGGTGCATCCTTCTCTGCATTCGATGGTAAGTCTTTTTTCTGCATTTTAATGTCTTTTTTCCTTCATTTGACCATGGAAAATGGCCTTTAGGTCGTGGCCATGACTTGGTTTTGATGCACTCTGTGTGTTTTGTGCTTTTGTTGTTTCTTTGCCTTGTTTGGCCACCATGAAAATGCTTGGTTCAAGCTTTTGATGAAGTTCTGGCCGCAGGATTGGACTGGTTTTCTCTCCTACAACCATGGTAAGCTCTCTTTCTCCATTTTAAAATGCATTTTCCTCTTAAGTAAAAGCACGACTTGAGCTTATTAAGAAAACAAATGAATGTTTTCTAAGAGTGGCCATTGTTTTGGCCACGCCTTCACCATATAAGTTTCTCTTGTTTCTGTAAAAAATGATCTCCTTTTGGGCTCGACCCATGATGTAGAAATGTATGGAACTTACAAAGAAGATAAACTAAACATTTTGTTTTGTTTTTTGAGGGCTTGTAGACCCTTCATGGTCACAACCATTAGCTTTAAAATCTTCATTTTATTGGATCCCAAAAGCTCAAAATATTATTGTCTCTCTGGCATTTTCATTTTTATTTCAAAACCCCAAATGGGTTTGCTTGGTGGAGAAAGAAAGCCTCCTCTTAGGCCGTGGCCATGAGAGTTCTAGCTAGGGTTTTAATGTGTTTTATCTCTCACACACCCCCTCTGCATATGCATAAGCAACATGTTCTATTTTCCAGGTTTACAAACCCATTATGGCCACAACCATTAGCTCCATTATTTTCATTTTATGTTGCTCTAATGTAGGCATGAGCTCGAACCATGGTTGTTCAATTTATGTATTTGCATTTAGAGCTCAATACCCTAAATGGGAATCACCATTTGTGAGATAAATTTACTCTCAGGTCGTGACCATGAGAGTTCAATTGAGTCCATTTGACATTCATTCATGAGCTTGAAATACCTTTATTTATATATTTTCAAGCATTTCAATGTAAACCAATGTGGATTCCCTCTTAAAGGCTCTAACTGAGCACCATTGCATTTTCTTCATTTTGAAACCTTAAACTCACTGTAGCATAAGCTCACTATTTTGAAAAGAGAAAAATGATTTCATTCTCTAGTCTTATTGATTATGATTGTCATTGTAGCTTCTCTGAAAGGCAGCAATGATTTCATTTCCAGTTCAGATACATGTTACTATAGCTTCACTTTCTTGTTCTCTCAATCACTTAACTTAGAGATCATTTTGATGGAACAAACTATCCACCTTGCATTGTTTGTATCTCTCCAACATAATGCACACACTGTTAGCAATATTTTTCTTTCCATTCTTGCTTGAAGTGTATAGATACAATGAAACTCAACTTAATTTGATGCTTCTAGTTACTTCTCAAAACATGCTTTCTCTTCCATGCAAATTTCAATTCACTGTTAGCATGAATTGTAGTGACAATTGTGCACATTCTTACTTAATGAAAACATACAAAAGATTCTTTTGTTCTCAAATACACTGTAAATTGATGCTTTCATTTTACTTACTTGCAAAGCTGCACTCAGCCATCATGGTGCACCTATAGATTACTTTTTTGCTTGTTGTCACTTATCTTATGCACTTGAATACTTTAGAAATACACTTCAAGCTTTCACTTTTACCACTGTTTCATGTGACAATGCAAAGGGATAGCTTTTGTAGCATCAATTATTTTGAAACCATCCTTTAGTTTCTTGTATTACATTGACATCAAAGATGTTGTTTCACATTGCATTTAGCTTAAACATTTAGTGTATTGCATTTCATTTCATCAGTGCTTCTTTTCCTTCACTTATTGACTCTCATGCTTTACTTGTAGCCACTTGTCACTCTGTTTTTTGATGGAGACAACCTTTCCTCTGTACTTTCATGCATTTTTATCTCCTAGACAATAAATGTTGACAAGAAATTTTGATTTATGCATATAACATTTTGAAATACAACACCATGATGAAGGTGTTTTGAAGCTTCTCAAATTGCTTCAGTTGCTATTGATGACTTGTAAACAAGGCATTATGTATGCTTGTTCACTATCTCATTCCATGATGATGCACTTAATGATGATTCACCTGAGCAACTGATCATTTATTATTTTCAACTCATTGCACTGCCAGACTTGATTGTCCTAGATGATCACTTGCTTGATCTCTTATGACACTTTGATGCACTCCTTCAGATGTATATCTCTTTTGAGCAATACTGAATTGTTTCTTTTCTGAACCCCTCTATGGAATGTTGAGGGGCAACATGCCGAGCTCAACCCTTGTGGGAGCCTATTTTACACCACATGCTATAAAATATTCAAAGCAGATCAACAACATGGTTTTTCCTATACTTGCACAAGAAACAAACAGTGTTAGATTAGAACAATAAATTAAGAAGTTTTCTTATGATGTTTCCTCCTTGGTATTCTCTTGCACTCCTCTTGTCTTTGCTCAATTGATTCAATGCATCATAAATAGTATTATACATTACTGTTGATGGATCATGTAGGAGGATTCATAACCTAAGCTCTAACAAACATTTTCATCTACTTGTAGGTTCACTTGGAGGACAGGAGCAAAGAAGAAGGATGCACATCACTGAAGGAAACTCAAGGAAAAGTTCAAGCAATGACGACTATGTTCCCTCTTATGTGCTCTTTTCTCTTTTTAATCATTAGTAACGTAGTGTACTCTTTATGGCTCATTGTTTCAGCTACTCCCACGGCTTGTGTGGGACACTTGATTCTCTTTTTATCCAAATGAATACAAAACAACATTTTATAGTTCTTCAATTTTTGTACTTCTCTTTGCAATACATGTATGAAACATTGTGTGATAAATAATTGAATACAGAATGAAGTACTTTATTTTGCATTTAATACAATACTTAATGCTACAAATGATGAATGGCAAATTGAAACACATTGTATTTTATTTCAAACTTAAAACTCAAAACATGCAATGGTTTAACAACATAAATAACTAAAACTTTTCACCTTAAAATGAATTTGAATAACCAGCTCTCTCAATTTGAGTTGTGGTGAAAAAATTGATAAAAATTACCTTCTCATTCAACTTGGCTAAATTTTCTTCTAGCCTATCCTTTTCTGAGAAAATATTTTTGAATACATTTTTATTCCATTCTTGAAGCTTAGTTTTGATGACTTTTAGTTTAATTACGAAGATGAATCTTTTCGTACCTTTGCATTTTGGGGCCTCCTTCCACCATTTTTCAATTAAGGGGACCAACTCTTCCCTTCTGAACCACATTTTTTTGACTTTAAAAGAGCTTTTCTTTTCGATTTTTTCTGGTGTGATTGCTAGCTTAATGGGTATATGGTCAGATCCTTCCATCGGGATTATGTGTGATTACAGGTTAAAGGTAGATTACATCCATTCTTGAGAGTAGATGAATCTGTCTAGCTTCTCCTTTATATAGCACACACCTCTCTTCTATTGGGCCACATGAAAAGACCATTTTTGTATGAATATCAATTAGGTCATTATTTGTTAAGAAGGTTATGAACTCATTCATTGGTTGAGTTACCTTGTTTTGTCCCACATATTTCTCCTCAGGTCTGAGCACCACATTGAAGTCTCCCCCTAATAGAATTTATATTTTTCATTGTGTTTCTAACTTGAATGTTAGTGTTTCCCATACTTTTCTTTTTCCTGGCTCCTTGTGGGGCCATATATATTGAAGAGTTTGAATCGTAGATTCTATGATAAACTGGATATTTCACACGTGATCCAGTTTGTATCATTTTCTATGAAACTTAGATTAAGCTTAGCAGGATGCCATACAATACCAAGGCCACCGGTTGTGCCAAAGGATTTAGAGTATACTTCCTCCCATCCCCCCATTTTAAGGATTTTCTCACCTTCTATTTCCAATTTGGTTTCTTGTAATATGATTATATCCCAATCCAGTTTTTCAATTTGATGCTTGATTAGGCACCTTTTGTTAGGGGCATTTAGTCCCCTGACATTCCAGGTTATAATCTTCATGGTTCTTCTTGTTGGGAGTGCTCCTCTCCCTTTTTTTCCTTCAAAAATTTGATGATCCTCTTGAGTCCCTTTTCCTGTGCTAACTCTTCTCTTTTTTGTTTGTTTTTTTCCCTTCATTTCTTCTTTTTTATCCTCTTTGTAGGGTCTAGCATTTGGACAGTAGATTGGGATATGCATGTTGAACAATCTGGATAACTGAGAGGGGGGCTGAATCAGTTATCATTAAACAATTTTCTTGACTTTAATTAATTCAGAACAAGCTTATATCAATCAGATAACAATCAAATAGGTATGAATATGAAAGCACATAACAAAACCATGCACAATGAACACCATAATTTATGTGGAAACCCAAGATGGGAAAAACCACAAAGAATGCTAATTCTCAATTATAGAACACCAGTTAAGGTGACAACGGTTAAGGTGATTTTCGAAAAGCTCACTACCAAATTTCTCACTGCAAGTAAGGCTCACTACCAGTGGGCTCACTGCCCGATTAATACATCTGATTACAAAATAGTCTCACTAACAAAAATGAATTGATGAAGCTACATCTACATATGCATGAAGTCAGATCCGGTTTAGAGCACAATATATGTCTGCAGCAGATCCGGTCAAGAATCTTTTGCACACCTTCCTCGCACAACCTCTGCAAAGCAGATTAATTCTTCCTAACACTTACCTTCAACTTTCTTGTTGCATAATCCTTCACACCCTTTTATCTGCTCACACACTCCATACTTCTTGTTTCATCAAACAAAAACAACTTTTACTTATACCATTCCATTCCTCCATAATCTCTTAAGTTGGCCAAACACAATGTCTTCATAATCTCCTAATTCGGCATGAAGAACAACCTTGAAATATTCAATAAGGCTTGGCACGCTAGCACTGAACCCAAAAGATAGGTCACACATAAAGATCTTCTTACCACATTACCAAGGGACCCATAAATAGGTCATACATAAGATAGCTTAATTACTAAAAGATAGCAAACTTTGAATTACATAAAATATATTTCGAAGCCGATGTGAATGCCACAACCAAGACCAAATCTTGATTATCATCAATTTTAGTACCAACTAGAGAAACACAATTAGACATACCAAAACTTGTAACATGCCAGATGAATGTCGCAAGGATACCCAAAATAAGCTTTGAACACAACAACCAACATCAAAAGATTAGACATCATTATTCTACATTAAATTTCTTCCATGGATGTCCCAAAAAGAAGTATTGTCATATCTGAATCAAGAATAATATCCACACTATGTAACATCATAGCACTCGATAAGATAGATCATTTGTGTATATCATTCGGAGCACAACCTTCTGGATCGTAGGTTTTAACATCAATGACAATAATGCTAAATCATCTCAACTTCTCGACAATCTCCCCTAGTGGCATTGATGGCAAAACAACAAAAACCCAAAAACAAAAAACTCCAAAACTCCAAGCGCTCCCCTTTTGTCAAGCAATTCAATTCCTCTTTTTGTTTTTGTTTTTTCTCTTTATTTTCTCCCCCTTTTTGCCATCAAAGGCAAAGGGCCAAATAAGAACATTCAGGAGATCAAGTAAAAATATCACTTTTCACATGAAAAAATTTCTTGTACCTTTCTCTCGTAGTTGGAAGAATCCTCTTCCAATCTTGTACAAAAAAAACCATTCTAGCACACATACTGTCCAGTAGAGTCAACGACATAAATGAAGATGACTAGTTTGGAGACAAGCATTGTTGTTCACAATCCTCTGCATCAGAAAGTATCTCAGAGAGGTGATCCAACTGGACATCAATAGTTTCTTTGACCAACCAGAAAGTTCTAACCAAATCTTCTTTTTGTCTTTGAATAGACAATAACTTAGCTTGCAACTCTCCAACTCTTATTCTTTGTTTTCCATCTTTATCTTTGAATAATTCAAAACACTTTCCAATATCATTCATTTCAGATTCAATAGCTTCAATTTTGCTTCTAAAATTATCAATGGCATCAGGCCACTGGAGACAATACCTGTAGATATCAAACATCTCCTTAATGCATTCTCTTGTCTCACCAATGTGTTTGGATAACTTTTGTTTGGATTTGACACACCTTCTCTCAATCATAGCTTGGATCTTATGACCTTTAGATCCTACCTACAACAACCTTTCTTCAAAAACTTCACATTTCACCAATCTTTTTCATATCACCTTCATCCAACACCGAACAAACTTCATCTAGATCGAAAGAGTCAGATCTAGGTAGAGACTTTTCTTCCTTCTCCTTCTCTTCTGAGATAGTGATCATGACATACTTTGTGTTAATTTTCCTCCTTTTAGGTTTCGAAGAGGAACCACCAATGACAACCTCTAACTCCATCTTACCAAAGGAGGAACCCTCCTCAACTTGACTGATAGGCATAGCACTAGACACTTTCACACTAGAGCACAGATTCATTTGCAAGGATGAGAAATAAACTTTGCATGCACTTGATTTATCTTCCTTACATTCCAAATATCTATAAACTTTCTTTTCAATAGGGATGTCAGACTTCCACTTAACATTCTCCTTTGACGACAGTGAACTCAGAAAGTAAAATACTAAACATATGAGCAGAGACCCAAACCGGAAAGGATAACTCTCAACCAAAGACATTCTGACATTCTTGATTAGGTTTTCCATTATGAGGCTATACAGGTCAAGCTGTTTATTTTCCTTCGCCATCTTGTGTGCAAGATACACAACAATAGTTGAAGTAGAACCTTCATGATTTCTAAAATAGATTTTGTAAGTGATACCGTAAGCAACATACCTTACTGCATGATTGGCAATGGTATTTATTAGTGAGCTCGGGGGTATTTTTCAATACCATTAAATTCCTCCACATCTTTGTATTTCACCGTTTTCTTCCTAGGGAGGTCACCAACACTACACAAACTAGTAATAGCTTCAATGGCTTCCTTAGTGATCAAATGGGATTTGTCCAAAACGATGTTGCCATCCTTGAATAGACTCAACAAGAACAAGATAGACTCTTTTTCGGCAATCTAGGGAAATTTTTCCCATAAATCCATACCCAGGGCACTTACATTCTACAATTCATCAGTATTCAACCCTTGTTCCATTTCCTTCATCTTCTAATGATCAAATTCGTCCAACTCTACTCCCTTCATCCTTAGCGAGATACCATCACTGAATTCACTATTAACCCACACAGATTCCATCGTCGTTCTTAGCTTCTTCAATCTTCTTAGTGAAACCTTCTTCTCCTTCTTTGCAAACTGTGAGTAATGATTTGAAACTCCACCTTTTATCCTTAATTTCTCATGATGATTTTTCCACCAAAAACTTACATCGATGATGCCATCAATTGTACTTTACTTTTCAATCAGCCAGATTAAGCTTCATCATACATCACCAACCAAATCAAACTTAGTCAAGTTGAAAACACATCAATATTACTTTAGAAAGGGGGAATCGATAGAATATGCATTACAAAACTCCCCCTAAGCCAAGGTAGTTGGCTTAGATTCCAGAAGAGCTTGTACCGAGATATAGTACCACAAAAGAGCTCCCCACACTCATTTCCTTTTTCTTCCAAACCATGACAGTCTTCTTCTTAGATTCATCTAATTCTGAAACCTTCTTTTTGTTTTCAGGATTTTTCAAGCAACATATCTACATGTGTTAGCATAATATCAAGGTTGACTACACTTGTAACATCTTTTTCCTAACTTAACTAAGTGAACCCTAGATCTGCACTGATTAGCTTTGTGACCATGACCATGGCATAGATAGAAATAACCATGAAAGAGATTATTCATTCCATTCCTTCTAGCTGGATTAGATAATTCACTTCTACAATGACTTGCTTTGTGACCAAACTTGTGACAGTTAAAGCATTGAGTACTCGATTCCTTCTTGCTTCTACACTCTACAGCCTTATGTCCAAAAAATTTTCATAGAAAACAATAGCCATTAAATGATAAGTACCTTTGAGCATTTGGTTTCCTAACAAGAGGTCTTTTTATAGATGTTCTAGAGTTTCGGGCCATGCTTGTTACAATAGAATCTTGCTTCAGCTTCAACTACTTTGTCTTTTCCCTTAGTATTCTAATTTGAGCTTTCACCAAAGAAGCCAAGTCCTCCCTTATCCTTGTGACATTTTTGTAGGGACAAGATTTGATCTAGAATTATGCTACTTTCACATACTCTTGCTTCTAATTTCAACCTTCTTAACTCTTGATCTAACTTCTCATTTTCTTCTAATTTCTGTTTGATGGTATCCTTGAGGTTTTCTTCAGTCTTCTTACATTCATCCAACCATAGCTTTAAATCCACAATACTTTCCTTTGACTCCTTTAATTCCTGTCTGACCTCTTTGTGTCTTGCTTTAAATTTATCGATTTTCTCCCTTAGCTTTGTGATACAAGCATTTTCCTCCTTGATGTTTTCTTTCAATTCTTCATTTTCAGATTTTGTGCTTTCCATGTCATCTAACATTACCTTCAGTTCTTCCTCAAAGTAATAATCTACTGCCATATTCTTCAAGTTGCCAAGATCTCCCTCAAGCGGTTAAGCTCTATCTGCAAGGGACCAAGCTCTTATACCAATTGTTGAACAGTATGGATAACTGAGAGGGGGGTGAATCAGTTATCATAAAACAATTTTCTCGACTTTAATTAATCTGGAACAAGCTTATATCAATCATATAATAATCAAACAGGTATGAACATGAAAGCACATAACAAAACCATGCACAATGAACACCAGAATTTACGTGGAAACCCAAGATGGGAAAAACCACAGAGAATGCTAATTCTCAATTATAGAACACCTGATTAAGGTGATTTTTACAAAGGCTCACTATCAAATTGTTCACTACAAGTAAGGTTCACTATTGGTGGGCTCACTACCTGATTAATACATCTGATTACAAAATAGTCTCACTGACAAAAATGAACTAATGAAGCTGTATCTACATATGCATGAAGTTAGTTCCGGTTTAGAGCACAATATATGTCTGCAGCAGATCCGATTAAGAATCTTTTGCTCACCTTCCTCACACAACCTTTGCAAAGCAGATTAATTCTTCCTGACACTTGCCTTCATCTTTCTTGTCGCATAATCCTTCACACCCTTTTATATGCTTGCACACTCCATACTTCTTGTTTCATTGAACAAAATCAACTTTTACTTATACCATTCCATGCCTCCATAAGTCGGCCAAACACAATGTCTTCATAATCTCCTAAGTGGACATGAAAAAAAACCTTGAAATATTCAATAAGGATTGGCACACTAGCATCAGACCCAAAAGATAGGTCGAACATAAAGATCTTACCACATTACCAAGGGACCAATAAATAGGGCATACATAAGATAGCATAATTACTAAAAGATAGAAAACTTTGAATTACATGAAATATATTCCGAAGCCGATGGGAATGCCACAACCAAGACCAAATCTTAATTATCATCAATTTCAATACCAACTGGAGAAACACAATTAGACATACCAAAACTTGTAACATGCCACATGAATGTCTAGATAGCAAGGATACCCGGAATAAGCTTTGAGCACAACAACTAACATCAAAAGATTAGACTTCATTATTCTACATTAACTGTATTCCACAGATCTCCCAAAAAGAAGTGTTGTCATATCTGGATCAAGAATAATATCACACTACGTAACATCATAGCACTCGATAGGATAGATCATTTATGTATATCATCCGGAGCACAACCTTCTAGATCCCAGGTTTTGACATCAATGACAACAATGCTAAAACATCTCAACAACTTCTCAACAATGCATATGTTATCAATAATGTCCAATTCATCAAACTCTTCCTCTTCATTGTCGCTTTCAGATGTGTATTTTTCTTCTGTTTCATGGTTTTGAGGTTTCTCTTCTAGAATCTTCCTAGGTATGATGGCTTATTCTTCTTCCACCTTTTTATTTTCCTTACTGGCTTCTATCCTGACTGGGCTAGATTCATTGCCTACATTTTGTAGACGCTTGGTTTGATTTTGCAAATTAGGGATTTTTTATTTTGATTTTGTCTACTTCCACCATTTCTTTAAGTTCTTTCTTTCTCCATACCTTGGCTACTTTAGGTTTTACCTTGCAGTCCTCTGTCATATGATTTCTCTTATTGCACCTTGAGCAAAAGAGCTTTGGGATCTCAATCTCTATTTCTTGTTTCAAGATCCTTGCATTGGTTTTTAGGTTGATTTCCCTAGGGGTTTGTCGTATTGCCACAATTTGGATTCTAGCATATAAATAGGAATTTTCTTTCAGCAGTGGTAGATCTATCTCCAGTAAGGTTCCCAAGGTTCTTCCAATTTTCTCAAGGCACTCTTCTGACCAATATTCTAGTGGTGGGTTATACATCCTGATCCATTTTGTTTCGGTGTAATCTACTTGGTTTCTAGGGTTAAAATTTGGCTCCCAAATCTACATGTAGATTGGGCACATGTCAAAATCCCAACCACCTTTTTCCAGCATTGAGTTCCTGTCTTCCTTGGACATAAAGACAATTATGAAGAAGCTTTTAGGTAAGAATTTGATGCCATGATTCACATTGATATTTCTGCGAGCCCACTCTTCAATTTATTTTCTACTTCTTTTGGGTCCTATTATTTTGCATATGATTTCTATGTCTTGTAGAATACTTATATCTTCCTCTAGTTCATTTTGAACATCAATAATTATTGGTTTAGGCGGGGCTTCTACTTTATTGTCTTTTGGTTTTGGTTTTGCACTTCTATTGAAATCCCTCCTCTACTTGTTTTTCCTTTTTTCTACTTTCATATTTTTGTCTATAGGGAGAGGCTTCCTTTTTTTATTATTATTTTGGTTGCTAGATACCCTCGCTCTTTCTACCCTTGTGCTTGTTGTTATTCTATCTTGTGTTGGCTTCTACTTTATTGTCTTTTGGTTCTAGTTTTGCACTTCTATTGAAATCCCTCCTCTGCTTGTTTTTCCTTTTTTCTACTTTCAGATTTTTGTCTGTAGGGAGAGGCTTCCTTTTTTTATTAGTATTTTGGTTGCTAGATACCCTTGCTCTTTCTACCCTTGTGCTTGCTGTTATTATATCTTGTGTTGAAGGGTCGTTCTTTCCATTTCTTTTCCAGTCTGGTGTGTTGTCTTCTTTGGCCTTTGGTTTCGTTGCTGGTTGCTTCAGTTTTTGTCTTAGAGCAATATTGTTAGGCCATGTGAGGTAATGCGGGACTCTGAAGTCTATGACTAGTTTTTCTCTCTGACAACTTGTCCTTCCGTTAGGTGACATTTCATTTGAAATGTCTTGTCTTTATTATTCATACAGATTTATTCTTTTGCAGAGTGCTTTATGTTTTGATTCAGCCTTTTGTATCTTCGCACTTGCAAATTGTTTTATCCTCAAAGGTTCTTTTGTGTTGTTTTCAGGATATTTTCAAGAAAAAATAATTCGCTAGTTTAAAATTAATTTCCAGAAGTTCGCACTTCTCATTCGTAATAAGCAGTAAAAATTTGCAAGCATAGCTCTTTTAAATTTTTCTAACCATATAGAGATAAATATTAAATTGATTTTTTTTGTGTTTTTACCAACAAAAAAATGAAGTTAATATATATCATTTAGACATTATATTTTATAATAATGATGAGTAGAAAGAGTAAATGTACCATCACATTATTTGGTGTACTATTATTGTTGAGTGCATATCTGCTCATGATATTCAAATGGATGTAGCATTATTAGCAACATTGGGTATAATATTGGATGAGCAAAATATACATGTTCAACCTTGTATATCATTAGTGATAGCATGGGATGATAAGATAACTATCATTTATGTCAAAATTAATAAATGCAAAATTTCATACTTGATGAAAAATCTAAAGGGGATTGTAGAAATCTAGTCTCTATTTATCCAAATGGGTATTTGTAAAGACTTGAATTGGTGATTACTTCAATTTTGTACATATTGTGTTATATGTGAAAAAGGTCACGATATGTCAATGCAAATAAAATTAATTTCTTATTGATAAGTAATCAACCTAGGAATTGTGTTAATGAGATGAGCCTATAATGGATTATGGGATGTTCATGTAGGATTATGAATGATATTGGGATAAGGTTTAATTTGAGAACTCAATGCCCTTGGATGGAAGTGATTTAAGATAATATTGATAAATTGGAAACTTGGTTTGGTTTTCCTACATATTGTTAAGCATTATTAATTTTTGGGAATCATTTAAAGGAATTATGTTGGGGTATGAAATAGTGATCCAAAATTTTGGAGTTTTATTATTAATCAATAAGCTTTAAGAATTATGACTTTGTTGTGGAATAAGTATTGGTTAAAAGTGATTTGTTACACTGTTTGGTCTTAAACCCTTCTATGGTTTTCTGTTTATAGTATTCTTTCTATTTCATTTCAATGAAGAATGTTACTTGAGTGGTTATGAAACCTTGGGTATATGAAACTATGTTTATGTTCCTTGAGATATTTTTGGTGAGGAAAACCACATGTGAATTTGATCATGTTTCGAAGTAGGCATGTAGGTAGTCCTTGGGTGAAGGATGCCCCTAGACCCAAGGCAGTAGGGAAAGGGTCTAGAGAAGAGATCCAAAGTTGGTGTTGTTCTTAACATTTATTAGCTCTCCCTCTTTAGTATGCTTCGACTTAAAGCTAAAATATGCACCAGATAGTAGTGAACTCACCTTTCCAATTAGCATGTTCCCACTATGTATGTTCAAGCTAATAAAAGTTAATCCATTGTCATCAAGCTTACCAACTATGAGTTTTGTGGTATTTGGATTTCCAAAATCTAATTCAATCTTGGATGAAATTTTAGAGTCACTATCATTGTAGTTTGTCTTGATGAGAATACATGGTGTCTTGGCTTGGTGACAAGTATAGGAATGTATAAGTTAGCTTCAAGACACTAGTGAGTTCTATTTTTCCAAGACATAAGGGCATGATAGTCTTGGACATGACTTGGCTACAAATGAGTTATGGAAACATATTAACTTGCATTTAATGATGATGTAAAAGTAATCTATTATGATTTGATGGGGTGAATATTTTTTGTTAAGTATGGATGGTTTGCTTGCTCTAAATATGTACCAAGGTTTGTGTTAAGTTTATGACGAAGTTCCTTATGACCTCCTTTGCCAATTGCAAGTAATTAGAAATAAGTATTACCAATACAATAGGGTGTTTTACCTTTACAAATGTCTAGTGGATAATTGTATGACAAACTTTATGATTGGTAATGCCCAAACATTTTGCATACTCAGAAGTAGAGTATTATAGTGGTTTAACATATGTCTAATAAATAATATTTTTCTAAGTATAAACTAAATGAAGTGGATGTACGTGATTAATTAATGAGTTGGTATTTGTTTGTGTATATGCATTTGGATAGAGGCCAACTCATGTGGGTTCAGTGTGTTACTTGTGTGTTAATAATTTGACCTCAAGACCTTTTAGACTTATGTATAATAGGTTTATGGATCACTTTATGTGGCATATAACTAGGTCAACTTGACCAATATTTGTGAATCCATGTGATGTAAAGATTTGTGTACTTGGCTATAAGATGAACCCAATGTCAAAATTAAGTATGATGCAAGCATGGATAGCCAACTATCACTAGTATCGTACAAGTGACAAATGCCAAGTACTATCTATTAAGGACTAGCTGACTTTCACTAGTAGCATGGAGATGAATGAATACATGAGCTATCCACTATATGATATAGGAGTGATTTAGTTGGTTGCAACTAGTACTATGCAGTTTATGATTTCTAGGAGTTACCTATAGTATGATAGGGCTTAGTCGGATTTCATCCTTACCATGTAAGTGATAGATGCTAGTCCTACTAGATTGGATCAACTTTTCCCATTGGCATGGATGCGATAGATGTCCGGATCCACCAACTTGAATGGTTCAAAAAGCTATATAAATATTATTAATGGCCTCATATGTTGTGTTTTATTAACTTTACACCTTAGCTAGTGATGATTTCCAATAGTATGGGATGCTTTCTTGTCTTCACAACTAGCAGTGATCCAAGGAAGAGAATGAGACTCACAGTGTAGTACAACATGCACCATTGTTCTTTTTTTGGTTGGGATGTACTTAAAGGGTATGTGTTAGTGACCTAAGTAATAGGAAGATGCTTGTAGTAGGCCACATCCACTTTCTCTTACTAGTTGGTCACTATGTATGTGTGAGTCAATCATTGTGTACTTGTATAAAAACATCCTTAAGTGTTGTGCACATTATACTTATGCCCTTGCTAGAGACAACAAGTATTATGTGATGCTTTATTTTTATCATAAATGAGACTTGATTATAAAAAAATATGGAACCCATGATGTAGTATGGGATGCATTGGAATTTATCTTCCCAACAAAGATGTACTTAAAGGATTATGGGTTAGTGAATCAAGTAACGAGGAAGGTGCTTGCAATAATTTTTCAACCACTTTCATTTTGCTATTTGATCTCTATGTGAACATATGATGTTTAAGTTATTCACATTATGTATGTGTTGGGTGCTTGAGCTAGTCAAATTGTATATATGTGATGCATACACAAAGTATTATATTGTGTACATGTGATGTATGTGTACTTGTGTGATGTATAAGAGAGTCACATTATGTATAAGTGCCACAAGTGAGAGTTAGCCACATTGTGTATATATGATGTATGATTGATTCAAGCATTGTGTGAACATGTGTTGTTGGAATGATATGGTCCCTATGTGGTTTTGAGTGTATTTGTACATGAATGTTGACTTGATATAACATTTCATTGGAATGCATTTGGTATCTAAATATTGTCTATGGATTTTATTGGAAGCTTAAGAACAATTAATGGTTTTGATTTAAAGGTGAGATTGAAGATCTAATATTAGAGGAGAGGATGAATTATATCTATCATTGGTGTGTGAACTATAGGGCCTTTGATCACCAGGAAGGACTGTGTGGGTAGGGTCATCATAGAAACTCTCAAGGTTCAGGTCTAAGTCCAAGGATGACCTTAACATTGGGAGAATACCACATTTTAGTGTGAGTTTATGAGTTATGGTATAGAGTTGTCACCAACTATGAATGGAAAATTTATGAAGTTGGCTCTTTTAGATTAGATGGAAGATGCTTAGTCAATTAAGTTAGTACTTGTGTATTGAGAAAAGAAAAACTTAGTAGTAACCAAGGAGATGTTATTATAGCTTTCTTCTCTCCCTCTACCCTATGGGTGCAATGAGGGAACTTGTCATGGTTTATATATTTGTAGCTTGTGTGGAGGAGTAGATTGGAAAGGTTTGGGTCTTCCTTCCCCTTGTGCACTACACTATCTAAGGCTATGAGTTGCGCTCATTCTCAACAAGGGGATAAAATTATGCAGGGTGTTTTCAATGGTCTTCTTTAAATGTTGCAATGTAAGTCTCATTTATTTGTCTACTCTTGGCTTGGAGGTTGTCGTGGAGGGTTAGGGTCATCTTATGTAGCCATGCTCTTCTCCTAGGTGATTATCCCCTTTGGGATATCTAGGTTTAGAGGTAAGGGAAGTTTTTTTTTCCCCAAGGACCTTGCAATTTTTGGGGGTTGATTTTGTTAAAAACAATGGTCACTAGAAGAAATCTTGGCCAAGACCTATTGAAGGGTTGGACAACTTATCTCCTACTCATTATTTAGTTCTTGTTGAAGAAAGTATCTATTTGTGACTCAATGTTCCTTATGCCCTTATTGATAGACCTTCCTTCAAGTTGGTGAGTTTTCTTATTGTTAATTTATTTTGGGCTAGGGACAATATTGATGTTGTTTGAAAATGTATGAGAGAAAATGGAAGCTTCATGGGTGATTAGGGATCCCAACTATATTGAAGGGTTTCTTTTTACTCTCTTTGCATGAAGATTCCATTCAAATCCTCATGTGTTCCATGGTTTCTTCGCAATTCTAGTCTCTTCCTTAAAAATGGATTATTGGTTTTGACCCAAAGACACAAAGCTTTAGTAAAGTCCTAATTTGGATTAGACTCCATAGATTGTGGTGCAGGAGCACCTTGGCAATATCATGTTTCCATAGACCGATTTTTGGAGTTTGATTCAAATTTTGATGATTAAACATTGTAGTAAGGTCATTTGGGTCATTTCTCACATGTTGAGATAATTAGATGGTCATTTGAGTCTAATTTGTCAAATTTTGTAAAAAAATGTAAAAGTCGTCAACCAAATTGCAAAAGATGTAAAAATTTCAAAAAAAGTGCAAAATAAGGGAAGGTGAAAGGTCATGGTCATTAGAAAATAGTTAGAAGGTGAAGAGTTAGTTTTTAATGCCTCTAGAAAGACCTTTTGTACATTTGGAGAGGTGTGGGTGATTAAAGTTTTGATTTTGAATAAAGCAAAGCACTATTTTCTTACATCTTTTTACAAAAATTCATTGTTTTCAGGCCATGTACGGCCCTCTATGGGCATGAAAGCTTGGGTGAATGATTGTAAGTAATATTTTGATAAAACACCTTCCACCTACTTTTTGTCTCATGCAATTTGGTGTTGATTTGTGTTAGTTATAGTGAATTCTCAAAAAATTGCCAATACCCTATCCTAGGGTAACAGTGAAGTCATAAAAAATCATTTATCTATTTTTATCCATTAGAAATTTCTCAAAATTGGTGAATAGAAAGATTTTCATGTATTCTATAAGATTCCTAAGCCACATCACAAGAAGGTGAGGGTTTGATTCAATATTATAAAGTCCTATGTCTGAAAATAGGGTTTTATGGGCAAAGAATGAGGTTAGCAATTGGGGTTGGTAAAAACACCTTTGGAAATGGAACTTTGAATGTTTAATAAGCAGGTACAGGTCAAATAAGGAATTTTTGAAGCCTTGGATCAGTGAATTCATGTTGGGAGATAGTAGATTCAATAAGCCTAGGACTGTAAAATATGAAAAGGACTAGTAACAGACTGTATACAATGTGATTTTATCAGCTTTGTTCGTGTTCTTCAATCCTTCATGAGTTATGTTGAATTTAAAGGGGTGTTAGGGTGCATAAGAGTCCTTCCTTGAATTGGGTTGGTGAATTATTAAGTCTGAGATCTTTGTATATTCACTGTCCTATTATGAAAGTCATATTGTGGAGTCAAAATTTGGTGGTTTTGAATACAAGTTTGATGAAGAATCATGAATACAGACTGGAGGATGATCAAACCATGTTGTACAAACCTATTTACATGTTTTTACACTGATAGAAAGATGTAAAGGGCTTGGAGATTTGATGTTGCTTGGTTAGTTGGCCTAAAAGGCCTAATTGTTGATTTGAGAGTTTTCAAATTTGAGTTGCTTATGTTGGAGAAGGGTTCGGGCCAGTCTATTTAATGTTGTTTCAAGGTTTTATGTGGAATCAATAAGTGATTTGTGGGTCTTGTTTTTAGTTGGATGCTTTGAATGAGTATTGTAAACATTGCCTTGAATTTGAATGGTTGAGTTGAATTGTGAAGTTTAGGACAACCATAAAGAAGTGATGAAATATGAATGGGAAGTCTTTGGTAACTGTTTATTCTAATTGAGGTAGAGTTTTTGATGTGTAGAAGACTTTGTGAAACTTTGTTTGGGCCCTAATTTCAATCTTGGTGGTTTGAGTTAAGTGTTTGTGAAAGAAAAAAGTGAACATGTAATGAGAAAACTAACAAAGGATATTTTGAGTTGTTAAGTTGAGATGGTGAGAGTGATTTTCTTCCTCTAGCATTGCATCAAATTGCCTTTGGAATATTGGAAGTAATGGCAAGTATTACGAGATCCTTTAGTGAACTCATTGTTATTGATGAGGTGACCAAATCCAAAACTCAGCTATTGTTTGTCAAATTTTGTGTTAATGCTAACATGGATAAGGTGCTTGTCTCTTTAGTTACCTTTTCCTCCAAGTTAGGCATATAGATGCAAGAGATTGTTTATGAGGACTCCATGGTAAAGTGTCATAAATTCCATAAGGTTGATCACTTGAATAAAGGGTGTAAGAACATTAGTAGAACATAATATTTCTACAAGAAAAAGGCTCAAAAGGAACCTTATATTCCTCAAGCTATATATGTGATGCCATTGGGGTGTAGTGATGTGATGGCTCTCTCCTATATGTCCAACTCTAGAAGAATTTGATTGTGAGGAGGCATGCATGTCGTCTCATCCTAAAGCAAGTTGTTTGTAGGATGCGTGTAAGTAGAGGAAAATTGTTTAAGGTGGGTGAGGGTGGTGAGACCTAAGCTATAAAAATCCTTAGCTCTATAGTTGAGATTCAATATTTTCCCACCTTGTGGTTAACCACCACAAGTTGGATTCAACTCTAAGGAAAGATATAGACCCTCTAACCTCTTTAGATTCTAGATTGGTTCTTGGAGACAAAAGTCATTCTAAAAGGGAAGTTGGTTCTTTCAAGTTAAAGGAATGGCTACTAGTAGATTTCAAAGTTCTTTGAAGTGCTTTGGCTTCAAGTCACCTTGAGTTGGCTAGTATATCGTTACGTATGGGTGAACTGCCCTAAAATTTTCTATGGTATGGCTTGTTGATTTTTTTATTTTTTCTTTTTAGCATTTGTATTGTTTGTTCCATGTTGGCGTCTCAAAACATTTGGGCTTCATTGATGTATCTATTTGGTCAATATAAAAGGAGTGGGTCCCTTTCAAAACCCAACTTTTACTTTAATAAAATGAAGATAGACTTGCCAATCTAATGATTTGTTTGTGAAGTAACCCTTTGTGCCTCTTAATCCTTTAGCAAAGGAATTTAAATATTCACAAGAAAGAAAAGGTAGTCATCAAAATGCAAATTTTCTATCAATAAATAAGACACTCCATGAGCTTATGTATCATTTCTCTACAAATTTAAAACAAAAGTTGAAGTTTTGAATTAGCTAACACGAATTTCGTATTTAGTTTCTATTTTATATAGTATACTCAAGGAAAAATCCAATCTATTTATTTTTGTTGCAAAGACAAAATGACATCCAAATTGTAAGAGTTGTTGATGAACTCAAGCACCTAGGATCACCTGCAAAACCGAGATAGCCCTTCCATAAGAGAGCAACATGAGGATGAAATGTTGGAATATAGTGCAATAATTGAATATGATATTATCACACAAAATGATACAATATGCCTCAACTCTCCCTTGAACTGACTGAGTTGATACAAACTCATCTGGACTAGATAGGAGGGAGAGGGAGTGCTAATTATATAGTTGAATATTGGCATATAATTCCAAGAGAGGTAATAACTCCCAAATAACCAAATTAGGTGAGTTATGCCTACTTGGAAAATGCCAAATGGGTGGCATAACCTACTCATAAAGAGACAGATGAGTGGTTTTGTGAGGTGGCATAAAAGGCCAAAAGAGGGTGTGAAACTCAACCACCCAAGTGTGGGTGAGAGCAACACATGTAATTGATGGATTACGCCACGTGTCCTCACATGAACCACGTCTCCTATAACCTAAGGTATGCTTAATAATGTGTAGGAAAAATAATATTAAAAAACCTACACTAACACCCCCCGTTAAGCATAGCTTAGGTGGGTGAAAAGATGAAACAATGCAAATATGGGTCCCGGCTACAAGGCCATGTAAGGTACCCATGTACAATGGTGAAATCTCTCAAAATATGAGAAAGAGAAAACCCGTAGGAAAAAACTCTCCCCCAAGAGAGAAGAAGAAGAGAGACCATATAGTCCCCAAATATAGAATATCCTGCATTGTTGGTGAATGCTCGACACAAGAAGCTGAAGATGATCCAAGATTGTCGAACAATATTCCTCCCCTTAGGAAGAAAGAAAACCAAGGATGTATGCAAGATATCTTCCCATTCCTGAAAGGAATATGTAGGAAGAATGATGAAAATGTATGATGCCTCTGAACACTGCTCAGGTGTCCCCATGTCGATGCCGAAAGCTGTCACCATCAAATCAGGTGTTCTAGGCCACACTGCAGAAGATGACAATCCAGAACCTAGTGGAGATGGATGTAGAACAAAATTCAAAGACAAAGATGTCTCCTTTGAAGACAAAGGCACCTCCTCTAAATGTTGCTCAGTGGTGGCCACAGTCATGTCAAACTGTGAAGAATGATCATGTGGGTAAAGAAAAAGAGAGTCAAAAGGTTCCCCCTCAACATCTGAAGAAGGCGAAGTAACTTCATCAAAGAGAAGATGTATGCGCTCAATTGTGTCCTCCAATTCTGCAAGATAGGACTCACAAAACAAACTTGTAATGTTTGTCAAGTACTCATCCCGAGTAGCTGTGTCTGGAAGACAATGAATGTCCTATTGCACTAAATCAATAGAAGCCATAGATGTAGAAATACTGGTATCATCAAGAACAATAGGTGATATAGGAGATGAAGTCTCAGCACACGTCTCTTGAACCTCAGTTGAAATGATACCAAGATTCACTTGACCATACTGAATCCCCTCTAAAGTGTCCACACTAGATGCATGAGTGTGTATATTAGCTGAAGGTACATCAAAGGAAAAATGTGAGGTGTATACTCGAGATTGATGATCTGCATCCCCAACTGCAACAATATCTCTACTATCCAAATCCTGAATAATCATAGAATCTGGTGTGAACTCAACACGCTTTCCTTCCCCACCATATGTGATCTAATAGATAGAAAGGATGTTTGTTGACAATGAAGGAATACAAAGAACATCGTTGAATCTATGTCAATAGATCCTTTCCCACAAACACTCACATGTGTGTTGTTAGCCATTCGGATGTTTGGTGATGAACAAGTTTCGAATGAAGAGAACATACTCTGTGATGAAGCCATGTGATGTGAAGCTCTAGAATCAAGGATCCATCTCCCTGACTCAGAATTTGCAACTGCAACAAGTGCTTTCCCCTTTGTTTCTCTGACTTTGGTTTAAAAGAAGATGATGAATCCTTTGACATAGTTGAAGGAAAATTGATTTTATTTTTTGCTAAGAGATTCTTCAACTCATCAATTTGTTTTAAATAACATTGATGTTCATCATGCCCAGAATTCTTACAATATGCACATGTGGGCTTCTCCTTCTTAGATGATTCCCCTTTTGAGGAAGAGGATTCAAATTCTTTCTGTGGCTTGTTCTTTTTCTTCTTTTGTTTTTGATCAGGATGCCTTGATTCTTTATGTACCTTAGGCTCACTAGCCATCAAAGTTTGTGACTTGGAAACCTTGATGAGACCCATTTGAATCAGCTTCGCTTCCTCTTGGATTAGAAGATTTGAAAATGCATCAAATGTAGGCACAACATATGCAGTTCCCATAGGAATCCTATTGGTGTGAAAGCCAGAAACAAACACGGAATACTCAGGACCAAGCTTGGATAACACATTCAAAATCAACTGTAAATCCTCCTTAGTAATCTTGCAATCCTTTAGCTGTGATCTTAGTTGCTTAATCTTGGAGATATAGTCTTGGATGTGGTCAAAACTTTTTGGATCAAGATTCATCAAATCATTATCAAACTGATAACCCCTAATCTTATTAGTTTTACCATACAAATTTTCAAAAGTTTCCCAAGCCTCCTTAGGTGTCTTGCATGATTCAAGATGAAATTGTAAATCAAAAGAGACTAGTGAACAAATGTAACCAAGATTTTTCTCACGATTGATCTCCCATAAAGCTTTTGCACTAGCATCAGTAGGTTGAGGAATAGATTCTTTTACATAGCTTGTGCAACCTTTTCCCATTAGATAATTCCATACTGATTGTTTCCATGATGCATAATTATATGGAGTTAGGAGTTCGATGTTATGTTTCCCCATTGCAAGAACACACAAAAAAGAAAAGAATGTAATCAATCAAAACACAACAAGATCATCCCCCCAAATTCACTCAATCAATGATCCCCCCCAAAACAATATGGTGGCACTTTATAATTAGTGCGTTTACAATTCTACAATTGTTTCCAGAGTTCTACAATGTCCAAAATTGGACCCAACTACTGAAAGTACAAAATAATCTCAAAACCAAAACCTCAAAATAGCACCAATACGTAGTGCTTGGAAAAATATCAACTTTCAAACAAAGAATTGTCTTGATATGAGGTCGTATGTGAAAGTTACAGCTGTTTGAAGTTCCAAAAACGAGAACTGTCCTTCAGATTTGATGAGAAAATTGAATTTTTGAAAAATCTGGATCACTTAAGCAAAACTCGATTACACCATTTCAAAACCTGTGAAATTCTATCCCAAATAAAAAAAATTGTTCGGGAAAAGGAGCCAAAATGACCGAGATAGAGGCCTCTAAAGTTGAGGTACAAAAACCAAAACTACAATGGAGAGGGGGTCACAAATTTGAAAAAGGTGTTGATGTCATAACGACGCCAACACTCCACTAGATTAAATTTGACGTTTAGAGGGCCGTCAAAAGAGAATATTCGCCCTCTGATGGGATATTCCTTGAAATCTAAGCTTAAATTTGACGTTGAGATGAACGTCACCTACACTAGCCTATCCTGGAATATTCGAAGAATATTTTTCCTTGTCGGAATCTTTAAGACTTCACCGCTGATTTTTTAGGCCGCCGGATGTTTTTGAAACTTGTCGGTATTGATTTTAACTAGTCGTCGGTTGCATGTTTACCGACCACCTGTCGGATGGGGCCTACGAATGGTACAGACAGTACCCTGCACAACAGGGTACGACCCCTGCACAATCCGCATAAACTTTCTTTTGCCCCTTTTTTTTTTCAATTTATTTTATTTTATTTTATTTTTTCAATTATTTTTTTTAAAATGACTTTTTTATAAAAAAAAAAAAATTCAACTAATAAAGAATACAAAATTTTACAAAGAAAAACAAAACTTTACAAAAACATATTTTTATATATTTTGATTTTAAAACTAGAAGAAAAAAACCAATTATTTTAATTTTTTGAAAAAAAATTCACCTCGAAATGCGTGAAAGGGGTGTTCGAGCAGAATTTTTTTGCCCCAAATTCAACTTTATCTAAATTGGACAAATTATATATCAAAATGAGGGTTTTTGAGCCTTCTAGATGCAATGGTGTAGTCCGTTTTGGCTCGAATTGCTCTTAGCAAAACCTCAATGTTGAATTCCTCCCAAATCTGAGAAGGGGCTTGCAGATCTGAACGCTCTGATACCATGTAAGAGTTGTTGATGAATTCGAGCACCCAGGATCACTTGCAAAACCGAGATAAGCCTTCTACACAAGAGTAGCACGAGGATGAAATGTTGGAATATAGTGCAATAATTGAATATGATATTATCACACAAAATGATACAATATGCCTCAGCTCTCCCTTGAACTGACTGAGTTGATATGAACTCATCTAGACTAGATAGGAGGGAGAGGGATTGCTAATTATATAGTTGAATATTGGCATATAATTCCAAGAGAGGTAATAACTCCCAAATAACTAAATTAGGTGGGAGTTATGCCTACTTGGAAAATGCCAAATGGGTGGCATAACCTACTCATAAAGAGATAGATGAGTGGTTTTGTGAGGTGGCATAAAAGGCCAAAAGAGGGTGTGAAACTCAACCACCCAAGTGTGGGTGAGAGCAATACATGTAATCAATGGATTACGCCACGTGTCCTCACATGAACCACGTCTCTTACAACCTAAGGTATGCTTAATAATGTGTAGTAAAAATAATATTAAATAACCTACACTAACACAAATGCATCAAAAACAACTCAAGGTTAAGGTTACCTTCAACAAAGGTGCAAATTCTATTGAAAAATGATACAATGTTGAAAGATTAAATTATAATAGCATGATTGAATAATAATCATAAATATTAAGTTATTAGGGATAGTTACCCATACATCAAAATATGGCTTATATAAAGCTTTTCCAAAACATAACTTCCCAACAATTAACATGACACTAACTAAACATTCTAAGTAAGTAATATAACCATATTGCAAAATGTAAACCTTTTTTTTCCAACACCCCTCCAAAGGTTTACAATACAAAAAACAAATAATAACACGCTAACCAATCATAACCTCATAACTCCATAAAGCTACCTTGTAATCCTCATAAAGGTATAACTCATGAATTGAAATCTTGATTTCCTAGATTCCACATACGCAAACTACCAAATTACAAATCTCTAAAATTATTGGACAACTATCCATGTTGAGTTGCATCCATATTGCTACATCAAGTTGTCTCATGACCCTCATAAGAGTATAATTCTCAAGATCTACAAACTCCTAAACTAATTTAAATAACCATCGATACCAAGTTTAATCTATGCTAGATCCTTCCCTCTCTTTAAAGTATGGGCTTCTTAATATATGAATTCTTCATCATTATCATCACCTTCTGTTGCTCATGCAATGAACCATCTTTTAGTGAGAAGCTAGCTCAAGACAAAGAAAACCTTCCAACCTTAAATGCCTATGAGCCTCTTCATTGACCTTGTTACACTCTATCCACCTAGTGTCACATGAGTCTCATAAAGCTCTGTCAAGGTTAGCATGGATAGCCCCAACATCACAAACATTGATAACATAACAAAACTAAACATTATCACTATTAAAAGTGCAAAATTCAACCAAAAATACATTTTTTTATATAATATTATCTAACACCTTATTTCTCCATTCCGATTAGAAAATTAATTTCTTATATCTTCAAACTAAAAAAACATATCATAACATTCACAAATTTCAAAATCCCTTATTTCTCCTTAAATTTGATTT
Organism: Sequoia sempervirens; assembly: GCA_007258455.2. Classification (NCBI taxonomy): domain Eukaryota; kingdom Viridiplantae; phylum Streptophyta; class Pinopsida; order Cupressales; family Cupressaceae; genus Sequoia; species Sequoia sempervirens. The sequence goes on along the minus strand of VDFB02349043.1, from coordinate 145,235 downwards.
TCTCAAATCAAACAATTTACCTGTAATATTTTTTATGTTTTGACTTAAAAAATGAAAGTAGTGGGTTATGAACTAATGATCTCCACACAAATCAATGTATTAAAAAATTCTCTCCATTTATGCAATGCCCTAGCAAATGAATCTAAAAACGCTTCAAATAATCTACGTCAAAAATGCTTGAGTGTTAAATTCTCTCTCCTTCACAGAACATATCTCATTCACGTTGTTGACGATCGCCTTCTTTCCATGTGATGTATATGCTGCATCTAATTTTGTAGGATGCAACACATAATAAATTCATATTGCAATTTCATTTGTCTTCATTATTGCAGCTAGCAAAGCGTCCAAAAGGCATTGAGGTTGCAATTAAAACTCAAAATTCGAATTCCAATCAATACGCTAACAATAATTCTTCCATGAAATGGCTTCTCATCTGCACCAATATCTAACGATTTAGATAATGCGTCCAGCATGAATGCTTTGCATGCATCTTTCAATCATTGCCTCTCTGCTTGTAGAACAAAAAATACTTAAAATGCTTTGAGTGAGAGAATAATAATTAACATCCTTTTTGGGCTCTTATATTATGATGAAAAATGATAGAACAAATGTTGTAAGATATTAATTTTTTTATGATATAACAAATATTATAATATCTAATAATAATCATAAACATAAATTATTCAGACAGTTGTCTTTACATTATGATTTTTATAAAGTATTTTCAAAAATATAACTATTCTTGACAATTAATATGACTAACTAAACATTTTAATTGCTAACATCATTATATAACATAATTTTATTATAAAATGTAAAAATATTATTTTTCAAAAAGTTATACATTAAATAGACCAATCAAAACTAATTTATATTACTAAATCAGATGATTTTATTACAAAATATAAATCTTAATTTCATATTAAATAGACCTGTCATATAATTAATCTTCCATTATCAACAATTTACATGAATAACGAATTTAAAACAGATCATCCTTATCAGATGAACATAAATGTGAAATTTACTCAATTTTTTTCTTACAATATATATTTTCTGAGTACATAATTTCAAGCTCCTAGTTTTCAGTATCTAACTAACAATATACAATATATATTTGAAATTCAGTTTTGATAACATGTCCACTGTAGGCTTAAATTTGACAGTCAATCCTGCCCATCAAGTAATATTTGTGTGATAGCTATTTATTTAAAATTGTTTTTAAATTATTACACGATATTTTATTTTTAAAAATTCATATATAAATTAAATATATATTGAAATAATCTTATATAAATTACAGTTTATTCCAAAATCTTCCGATTCATGTGATATAATTTTTAAAAAAATTTAATTATATTTTATTAAAAACATGACCATCAAATTTAAGCCCCATGCAGCCCACTGCACTAGCAGACAATTGATGACATAGAAAGGATGAAAGTTACTTCCATCATAAACCTGGCAAAAAACTGCCATACAACATAATATTTACGATTCAAGCTCTTCTATTTGATGGTAGCTGACAAGGGAAACATTCCAATATAACAAACCCAATGGGAAGATACCCGTGTCATAAAATATTTATCCTGTAATCAAGCTACAAAAGCTATAAAAAGCACATATGAACTAAATATATAATAAAATGAGGCCGACCAGAGAAGCATCATCTGTAATATTTAACTGATGACGTCATGACTACTAGGTTGTATAATCCAAAGGATTCCTATTGACATCCTTGTACAACAAATAGCGTGTTCGAGTCTTGCCAAGTGCTGCATACCTGGGCACACGAGAACATTGAGATGAAGACATTGAAATCATAAATTGCTTCTGATAGACTCGGATGAAAAATAAAAGTTGCTTATTCCTAAGCATATTACCATTGTGGCACAAATGGTGCCATCCAAATAGCATCACCGGCTTGCACAGGATGCCTGAAATTAGAATCAGAGGGGAAAAAATTATTCTTTTGGCCTTAAAACAGTATATGAAATACAAACTTTAGCATTCAATATTTTGTTAGAAATAAGTCTGGGTAAGGTAAACCATTTTACCATTAAATGGATTTTATGTCGCTAACTACCGTGTATATTAAATAAGCATCAAGTAGATCACAACAATTCTGACTCGAAGCGGCAAACAATCAAATATAATTTTCAACAGCTTTTTCTAAGTAGACAGAAATAATTTCTAATCGAAACATTTCTACAAAATTCTGTAAGTTACGAAGTTGCTGATAGGAAACAAGCTTTATTTCAATCTTACATCGTCTTTACAAGGACTGGGTGTAAGGCCCACAGGCTCAATGTTTTGCTCATATGCATTACAGTTGTGCATCTTGTATTAATTGTATTGTATTTAAATTAGAAAGATTTGTGTTGAGATGAATATGATGTGGTTGCATGTCGGTTATGCCTTGTTTGAATTACATTCAGTTGGTTGTTATATCATATGCTTTGGCTAGTTATATCAGGCAAGGACACTTAACAAGTTAATTGAGTGTGCACGTGTAAGGTTTAAACCATGGTTGCTAGGAGACTGGTATAGGAGACTGGGACCAATAATGGTATGTCTGTTTTGAAAAAAAAAAGAAGACTCGGGCAATTGGAGACGTCATTTTTTTTAATATAATTTAATAATTTATTAATTTGGTAAACATTAAAACTGAAATGTCATGTCATTGAACTTTCAAAACAAGAGTACTAATAAAGTTTAACATTAATTTTAAACATACAAATGTCAAAGACTTCAAACTACATATTTAATATTACATATTGAAATTCAGAAATGTTGATAGCTTGATAGGTTGATACGCATACAAAAAATTAAAATATAAAATATAAAATCTATTGTCTACACTTCTATGTCATCGTCATCCATTTCTATACTCATCACTCTCAAGCTCAGGTTCCTCTAATGGTAGTACAACTGGGGGTAAATCACTGAGGCTATCTGCTTCAACAACTTCATCCACCAAGGCTGCAACTTCTCCATGAGGTGAAATTTGGTTCCATTTTGCTTAAGGACCCTCCTTGTACCTAGGCTCTACATAAGAAAGAAGGTGAAGTGAGCTATGAATGCACACTAGGTTCTTCGCTTTCTTTGACCCCAATTGGTTCCTCTTTAGTGAATGAATAAAACCATAAGTACTACAATTTTTCTCACAAGATGAAGAGCTGACTACATGTGAGAGCAATCTCATTGCAAATGAGTGCAATTCAGGGGTTTCACCTCCATGGTTCCACCACCACTGTTCCACCACCATTCTATAGGGTCTTTCTTTGCATGCATATCATATAAACCTGCCATGGAAGAAAAATCACCATGCCCATGTGAACTTATCTATTGAGTCCTCATAATTGAAGCATTCTCACCTCGGTGATAAATCTTTTTTATCCTCATATAAAGCCCTCTTATTGGTCACTTGTATATCATACCATTTAAGGCATAGGAAACACAATGAAGGGGTGTGTTAAAGTTTGTTCCACCTTCCATGTATCTTTTCTTCTATCAAAGGATATAGAGAAAGATCCCTTGCATCTGTTGTTTTCTTAACTCTTTCACACATGGAATCTATTTCTTCATAAGTTTCTCCCAAACATGGCTTGTCGAAATCTGCAAATTTGATCACCTAAGTCCACGACAAATTTAACATCAGCCCAAAAATGGTCATTAAGGACCATACCTCTCACCTCAATAGTAGTATCTGATGTAGATTGTCTCCAAGCTACCCATACATCATTAACTACTGTGGAACACAAAGCTCCTTTGACTTCACAAAGACACTCGAAAAGAATAAAATAAAAAGCAAACCATGCATCAATAGGTTTGAAAAGTTCCTCCTTGGCAAATTTTCGATAAATGGCTTATGTGTGGTGATAGTTACATATTGTTACACCCCGATTGTATAGCTACTATTGCAGAGGGCAATGTATTGTAATGATGGAATCATTTAGATGAATAAAACATGTTATCCTTTTTATCAATATGAGCATTGTACATTAATGATTGTCTCATTTTATGTTGTTGATGTTATTCATGGTGAAAATATGCATTGTGAGGTTGATGAATGTCATGTCCCCTTCTCAGTGACATCTCTCGGAGCATAGGATTAGCCTATCATACGACCCTCGTAGGCTGATAGACTGGATAGAGGGTCACGTTGGAGCTTGGCTCAGCTTCAGTTAGCATTTCTTGATCAGTTGGCTTTCGTTCGGGCTCATTCGGAGACTTCTTGCAGAAATTGCTATTTTTAGCAGTTCTTGGCAGTCAGCGTGGGACCCCTGCTATTTTTAGCAGTATGGATTTGGCAGCGTTCAAAATCACTTCAGTGTTCGTCAGCATCAAACGGATCAGTCATCGGTTGAATAACGAGAGAAATATTAATATTTAATTGTATTAATTAAATATTAATTATCTGAAGATTATAATATAAAGTTATAATATTAAATTATAACTTAAGTGATTCTGTTTGAGGGGGTCGCCATCATCAGAGAGGGGCCAATTTGGCAATTAAATTATAATAAATATTTGAGCTGAGACTATTGAATGATTAAAAGGGAAAAGTTCGAAATATTTAATGATTCCCTATCTTTGTGGAAATCGCACTTTTCAAGAGATATAGGCTTTGCATTGGGAATCGAGCCTATTATGTGATTATTGTGAATTGAAAATTGATCAACTTGATCTGAGCAAGAAGCTTTAGGGTTTCAAGTTCGAATTCCTTGGGGAACGAGCCATCTCCATTGGAAGTAGTTCAGAGGGTGTGAAATAACATCTGATTTATTGCCAGCACAGAGGTTTCTTCATTCAGAAGAAATTACAGAGCTTCAAGAAGTATTTTATCTTCAGAGTTTTTTTTATCAGTGTTTTCATCCAGAGAACCTATCTCTACCAAGGCGCTTCATATTTCAGAGTCTAGACATTGAATTCAAGGGAGCCGTACAAACTGCATTTATTGCTGCTGCAGCCGTACCTTCTGTCAGGCTATACTTGCATAAAAAGGGCATGTTTCTCATCAGGGTTAAGACACCTTCCTTTTGGGCTTGCAGTCTTCATCCAAGTTGGCGCCTAGGAGTCTGGAGCAGGGTGCAACCATAGAACAAAGGGAGAAAGGATTATTTAATGCAGCCGTACCAGATCTGTACTTTCAGCTGCTGCAAAAATATCAGGTTCTTAATATTAAATAATTGCTGATTCATTGTTGCATGTTAGCAAATCTTCATTGTAATGCTCTCAGAGACTTAATAAATTATCTGGCAACATTGTTCTCAGTAGATTTCATAAGTTACGGAGTTGAAATATTTTATTAGGATTTATTTCTTATTTTCTTGCAAAATCGCCATCTTCATATTTAATGCAAAAACCCAAAAAAATCACAAAACACCAAAACCCTTCAAAAACGTCACAAAACAATCAAAAGCAGAAATCAGGGGGAAACTAGGGTTTCTACAGTGGTATCAGAGCTAAATCCTGCCATCCTAAGGGTTTAGCAGTCTTATGCAACGATTATTCACAGTATTACACACGCAGCTTCTGATTGACAGAGTTAGAGTTGAGCAAAACCACCCGGTAAACACAGGAATACAGTGGTGAGAAAGATAATCTTAGGGCAGAGATTCCTCCAAACCCTAGAGATCGGACGATGCAAAGGTTTTGCATGCACTCAGAGATCTTTGTGCAGGTCCGGCGTCGATGATGTATTACAGCGTTGGCGTAGCACTTCAGAGATTGGTACTCCGAGGAGACCGTCACCACATCGTGACGATGAGAGGAGTAAGCCCGGATCTCGCAGGGCACCTAGGACAGCCTCACGGACAGCAGATAGGCCTACTAGGCCTACTTTTGTGAGACAGGAGGCCGAGGAGGCTATTGCAGAGGAGGAGCATGAGGAGTTGTTCGCTGATACGCTTATGGCAGCGAACGAGGAATGGGAGTTGGTACCACCAGTGAGTCAGAGAGCGGATTACTTTTGACAGATTTATCACTCAGAGATGAGAGCACCACAGAGGTCGACAGGATTGGAGACCTAGATACTAGAACAATGACCTAAAACATGCAACCAACAGGCTTAACCTAGCGATGTTCGATGGTAGTGGCAAGGTGATAGCCCAGGCATGGATTAGCAAGTTAGACACCTTCCTCACATTACGTCCGATGGCTGAGAGAGATGCCATTCGATATGCGACACCGTGCACCTTGAGGGAGTAGCCTACGATTGGTGGCACCACGGGATGGTGACGTTACAGCATGACAGGATCACTTCATACTAGGAGTTCGTAGACAGATTGGTTGAGCAGTTTGATAGGAAGGATCCAGAATCCTACTTCAGAGACTTAGCTCAGTTGAGGCATAGTGGCAGTCTAGAGACCTATATCGGTGACTTTCAGAAGCTATCAGTCATGGTCCCGAATATATCAGAGGAGAGATTAGTAGTACTCTTCATGGAGGGTTTGACAGAGCCATTGAGAGGCTGGATCAAAGCCTTTGATCCTTCTTCATTACAGGAGGCGATGAAGAAAGCACGAAGCATGGAGTTAGCAGCACCGTCTAGTCGATTTAACTCCAGAGGTTCTTCATCATTCAGGGATAATAAGGGCTTTAATAAAAACAGGGACAAATCTGATTTTAACAAAGAAAAATCAGACTTTAGGAACGATTCAAAAGGGAAATCAGCAGCTCCACCTTTGGATCGTGAGGCCCTTAATGACCTACGCAGGAAGAAGCTTTGCTTCTACTGCAAAGGACCCTATGACGCCAATCACGATTATCCTCTAAGACCTAAGGGCAAGGCAAATCGAGTGATGTGGGCGTACTACGAGGACTCGGAATCAGAAAATTCCGAACAGCGAGAGAGTTCCGAGGATTCAGAGTCAGAGGCTCCAGAGCCTAGAGCTGAGACAGGGCCAGAGCTTCAGTTACAGGAGGCACGCTTATCTAGCATACAGCAGGAGGGCTCTTTCAGGATTCGTGGTGTGTTGGCAGGACAGAGGGTCATTATCCTACTTGATACAGGAGCCACGCATAATTTCATAGATGCTAGATTCGTTGAGAAACGCGGACTCATCACTGAGGAGTTCGAGGGCATTAGAGTCAAGGTGGCCGATGGATACACTTTGAGGTGTGAACGCATGATAAAGGATTTCCCTTTACGCCTGAACAATTATGAGTTCAAGGCTGATTACTATGTGGTTAACATGGGAGACATTGATTTGGTCTTGGGAATGAAGTGGCTTCATTCATTGGAGGAAGTCACTCTTCGTCTCAAGGACATGGAGATCCGTTTTGATGTCGACGGGAAGACTCACATACTTAAAGCAATTCGGGACAGCGACCTCAAAACAATTTCTTTTCGTCGGATGGAGAGGCTCATGCGTCACGACATGGTAGAGTGGGCTGCCGAGTGTCATTTAGCCCCTATACAGGAGGGACAGCAAAAGACAGAATATCATCCGGACATTCAGCAGTTGAGAGTCAAGCACGATAAGGTGTTCAGTGATATTCCGCCAGGTAGACCTCCAGACAGAGGCATAGAGCACATTATTGAGCTCGAGGAGGGCGCTAAGCCCGTGATGATAACTCCTTACAGGCATCCTAAGAGGTTAAAGGATGAGATAGAAAAGACAATAAAGGAGTTACTTGCTATGGGTCACATTCGACCTAGCAAATCACCGTTCGCTTCTTCGGTTGTCTTGGTGAAGAAGAAGGATGGAACGTTTCGCATGTGCATTGACTACAGGGTCTTGAATAAGAGGACAATCAAGAACAGGTACCCGATACCGAGGATTGACGAGCTTATTGATGAGCTCCATGGAGCATGTTACTTCACCAAAATTGATTTACGGTCGGGTTATCATCAGATCAGAGTCCGTGAGCAGGACATAGAGAAGACAGCCTTCATATGTCATTGTGGGCACTTTGAGTTCGTAGTGACGCCATTTGGGCTCACTAATGCGCTAGCTACTTTTCAGTCTACGATGAACAGGGTTTTTCATTCATTGCTGAGAAGGTTTGTGTTAGTCTTCTTCGATGATATTCTCATATACAGCAGGACATGGCAGGAGCATCTGGTTCACTTAGAGACCGTGTTGAGTATTTTGGAGAGGGAGTCCTTGTACGCCAAGGAATCCAAGTGTGACTTGGGGATGAACGAATTGCTATATCTAGGTCATATTATCAGTGCAGATGGAGTGCGTATGGATCCTGAAAAGATCCGCGCCATTGTTGATTGGCCTACACTGGCAAACCTGACACAGTTGAGAGGGTTTCTGGCTTGTGGGATTCTATCAGATTCGCAGGAATGGTTATTCACTACATGCAGCCTCGGCGATGATTTTATCGAAGAAGGGCATTTGACTTCGGTATACCGTGAGGTTTTATGAAGTTCAAGGAGTTGATGACCACATGCCCTATTTTGGCACTACCTAACTTTTCGAAGCCATTCAAGCTTCAATGCGATGCATCAGGAGAGGGCATTGGTGCGGTGCTTATGCAGGACAAGCACCTGATTGTGTATGAGAGACGCAAGCTTAGAGGGCCCGAGAGACTCTATAGCATATATGACAAGGAGATGCTCGCTATCATGCATGCCTTAGCAAAATTCTCGGGCAGATCTTGTTGGCAAATTTTGTATTAAACCGATCATAATACTTTCGAGACACTTTTGGGCAGCGATCTCAATGATAGACAAGCGGCGTGGGTCAGTTAAGTTGCAAAGCCATGACTTTGATATATTTCATATATCAAAGGTACAATGTAACGAGTGGCTGATGCACTTCGTTTTAAACCGTGATTTGAGCACGGTGATGGTTCATTTCTGAGGATTGAGGCATATGATAGTATGCAGCATGCTGGCATAGTTGGGCCTCCAAGATTGCTGAGGGATCGCATATTTGATACCCGATAATGCCTTTGTAAATGACTTGATCATTTACAAGAATGATGTTTTGATCCCCGTGTCCGTATGAAGAACATAATTTTATGCAGCCTTCATGACGCGGCTGCTCACCGGCAGACATCCCCGATACTTCAAACCTGCTGCATTCGGGAGAGATTCACCTGGAGAGGACTCAAGGCAGACGTTCTTCAATACGTGCGTGAGTGCCATGTTTGTCAGTAGAACAAGCAGGAGAACACGTACCCGGCAGGTTTATTGCAGTCACTTCCGATTCCTGACAGGAAGTGGGAATGCCTGTCGATGGACTTTATTACGGGCTTGCCTAAAGCCCAAGGGCGAGATTGCATATACGTAGTTGTGGATCGGCTTACGAAGTATGCCCACTTCTTTCCGATCACCACAACCTACACAGCTACGCAGGTAGCAGAGGTATTCTTTCGTGAGGTGTTCAGATTACATGGGTTGCCTCGGAGCATTGTGAGCGACAGGGATAGTCGGTTCTTGAGTCACTTCTGGCAGGAGGTGTTCAGACTTTGTGGGACCGAGTTCACTCCGAGCACTAGTTACCACCCGCAGACTGATGGGCAGACAGAGATAGTAAATAAGTGGGTGGAAGGATACCTTAGAAATTATATTGCAGGGCAGCAGAAGGCATGGCCAAATGGATACACGCAGTGAGTATTGCCATAACTCCGACATTCCATATGACCATCTCGTGATGTCACCTTTCATATGCTGTAACGTATGAGGCCTAAGTTTCCTGATTTTACAATGAAAGCATGAGTGCCGAAAAGCGTGAGGTTGGCTGCGTGAGAGTTGGATACTATGAGGGCTCTCAAGGAAAATATAGCCAAGGCACGTGCAACCGAAGCGTAAAATCGCAGATGCTGACTTAAGAGGAATGAGAGGCATTTCAGTTAACGGCCAGCCCTATCACAAATCTAATTTCAGGGAAGAGTGGGTCGAGAAGCTTGCCACGCTATTACCGCCCCTTCCTATTCTGAGGCGGGTTGGAGAGGTGGCTTATGAGCTTGAGCTTCCAGCAAAGAGCAGGGTACACAATGTATTTCATGTATCACGCCTCAAGAAGGCGTTGGGTCATCGTGTGGTACTGTCTGCAGTTCTACCTCCCTTTGATGATGAGGGAAAGCTGATTTTAGTACCTGAGTCCATCCTGGAGTATAGGGAGAGACAGTTGCGTAGGAGGACTATCAGGGAATATCTGGAGAAATGGAGAGATTTGCCTGCTGAGGATGCTATACGGGGAGACAGGATATTCTCGCAAAGATCCTAAGACAGATTGCTTGAGGACAAGCAATTTCGTGGAGGGGCGATCAATATGTCCCCTTCGACATCTCTATACGTGATTACCATCATATCGACCCTCGAGGCTATCGATAGACTGATGAGGGTCGCTTGAGCTCGTCAGCTTCAGTTAGCATTTCTTGATCAGTTGGCTTTCGTTCGGGCTCATTCGGAGACTTCTTGCAAAAGTTGCTATTTTTAGCAGTTCTTGGCAGTCAACGTGGGACCCCTGCTATTTTTAGCAGTATGGATTTGGCAGCGTTCAGAATCACTTCAGTGTTCGTCAGCATCAAACGGATCAGTCATCGGTTGAATAACGAGAGAAATATTAATATTTAATTGTATTAATTAAATATTAATTATCTGAAGATTATAATATAAAGTTATAATATTAAATTATAACTTAAGTGATTCTGTTTGAGGGGGTCGCCATCATCAGAGAGGGGCCAATTTGGCAATTAAATTATAATAAATATTTGAGCTGAGACTATTGAATAATTAAAAGGGAAAAGTTCGAAATATTTAATGATTCCCTATCTTTGTGGAAATCGCACTTTTCAAGAGATATAGGCTTTGCATTGGGAATCGAGCCTATTATGTGATTATTGTGAATTGAAAATTGATCAACTTGATCTGAGCAAGAAGCTTTAGGGTTTCAAGTTCGAATTCCTTGGGGAACGAGCCATCTCCATTGGAAGTAGTTCAGAGGGTGTGAAATAACATCTGATTTATTGCCAGCACAGAGGTTTCTTCATTCAGAAGAAATTACAGAGCTTCAAGAAGTATTTTATCTTCAGAGTTTTTTTTATCAGTGTTTTCATCCAGAGAACCTATCTCTACCAAGGCGCTTCATATTTCAGAGTCTAGACATTGAATTCAAGGGAGCCGTACAAACTCCATTTATTGCTGCTGTAGCCGTACCTTCTGTCAGGCCGTACTTGCATAAAAAGGGCGTGTTTCTCATCAGGGTTAAGACGCCTTCCTTTTGGGCTTGCAGTCTTCATCCAAGTTGGCGCCTAGGAGTCTGGAGCAGGGTGCAACCATAGAACAAAGGGAGAAAGGATTATTTAATGCAGCCGTACCAGATCTGTACTTTCAGCTGCTGCAAAAATATCAGGTTCTTAATATTAAATAATTGCTGATTCATTGTTGCATGTTAGCTGTTACATCCCAAATTGAGACGTTACAAATTACCATTACTAGATAGAGTAAATGTGAATTCTGAAGGTAAATTAATGATGCTTGTACCTCGTTTTCAATATGAATGTTGTTTCATTTGATGTTATTCTTGGTGAAAAACTGCATAAAGGAGAATATAAGGTTATTGATTTATGAATAATCTAACTTTTGAAATGTTTCATGTATTCTGCTTTGTTTTGAGCATATGATTCCCGTTGTCGTGACATGGTGTGCAGGAAGCAGGTTCGTACCTCCAGGCAAAGGAGAGATATCACTCGGGGAGGAACTTGGTCGGGTAAGCAGTAACGAGTACCAATTGGACATACACACACAAACTATAGACTGAGTAAGCTAAGTCATTGTTGTGGTTAAGGGTAAGTCATCTGTAGGCTTGTTTAAGTATCATTAGGAGTCGTAACTTCTTCTGAATGTGTAAATAAGTGATGCTTGCCAGTATAATCTTAGGTGGAATAATATTTCTTGTTAGAGGTAGGTACGTGTATATATATACATATGAATACGATATGTACAAGTATCCATAAGTGCATTCATGTCGATACAACGTATTAGAGCAGATGGATATGCCATACGTGTGCATCGATAAAAGTGTATTTATGAATACTTATACGTAAGGTAAATATATAAGTATATACACATGAATACGTATCACAGCTAACCTGTTGTTATAAATATATTGTGATGGTATATAACCTCTAAATTTATAAATACACATATATATACATATACATGATTACGTATAATATTGACTGGTTCATAGTATACATACGTATAATGTAGACGTATATACATGTGTAGATATAAAGATAAATAGATTTATATATTTAATATTATATTAAAATATAAATATAATATAGTTTTTACAAATAAAGATATGTATACGATATTATTTAAATTGGTAATTTAAATAATTATACATAGATATATATTGTAAAGTAAAACTATATTATATAAATATTTTAATAAAATAAAATATATATAGATGTATTTAAATAAAAGATTTAAGTGAAATTTAAAATAGTGAAATGAGACTATATCATGAATTAGAGAAAATAACGTTTTCTTAAAAATGACGATTTTCTCTAATATGTAAATACCTCTTTGAATTGAAATATATTAAATGAGTTAAATATTTGTAAAATACAAAATATTTCAATAAGGTAAAGTCGAAATATAATTTTAAAAATCTGTAGAAAGCTATTTCCGTGGAAACCGCGCAGGGAGAAATCGCGCGACTAGGGCCACAGCAACCAAAAACGACTGAGATAAATTCGCTAAAAATGGTGTTGTGGACGCCATCCGGCCTAGGAATTAGTCTCTCATTAAACTAACACTTATTTCTACCTGTTGAAATACGCATTAACCTGTAGGTGGCGTTTTACAGTTTCGAGTTGAATTTTTCATGATCTGCTGGCTTAAAGGAAGTCGAATCACCTTCATTTTTGGTGACTTAGGGTTTAAAGATCCGCCAGGTATCATTTTTACTATATCTGGGCTCTTTGTTGTCATTTGGCATGCCTTCATAAGAGGAAATCCGTTGCACTTCGGGCCTATAAATGGACGCCCAGCCATTCAAGGTTTCATGACTTGAAGAATCCGAGTTTGTCATTTTATTTAGCTTCTATAATCATTCCCTGTTTTGGTTAAATTATTTTATATTGCTGAGAGTGAAAGTTACTGTGAATTTTTACCAGCATTTACCAGTTACTGTGACTCTCCCTGTTTGAGCTGTGAGTAAGCTTTATTATTGCTGAGAGAAACCTTACATATTTTCTGAGAACAGTATATTACCAAATGCTGAGAGAAACCTTACATATTTTCTGAGAACAGTATATTACCAATTGCTGAGAGACATCCCCTGTTATTTTCTTCTTCACTTCTAAGTTCACAGTAAGAAGTTGAGATTACTTTCAGCTGTAGCAAGTAATTAATTTCTGAGGAAGAGTTAGAGACTGGACGGAGAGTTGCTGAAAGTTTTTAGTTGGAGAGTGTTCATCCTTCGTAGAGTGAGCTTTTAATCTGCTAAGAAGTCCTTTGGCTGGAGGCTATAGGTGTAGCAAGTTCTCACTAGATCAACACCTATGGAAGGCTCTTGTCAGGCATGTTAACTCTTTTACTTTTTCATGAAGTTACTATTCTTCTTTGGTCTAGAAGAGTTTACAAATAAAAGTGCACTTTCATTGAAACATAATAGGGAATGAAGGACGATCTTTAAGGTATATTTGGAAAGAATTTCCGAAAGGATTACCTTAATTATAGAAGTATTATAGAACCATTAAACAAGTAGAAAATTTGAGATATAGGAAGGCTAACGCATGTTCTATTCTATTAACTCTTGCGTTAATTGGTAGACGGATTTACTAATCTATTGAAGAGTAAATTATATTAATTGGTAGACGGATGTACTGATCTATTGAAGAGTAAATTATATTAATTGGTAGACGGATTTACTGATCTGTTGAAAAGTAATTTGCATTATTGACTCCATATAAGGAGTGTATGTTTGAATATAGCTCTTTAAATACTAAGGAATGAAATGAGGGTATTTAATAAGTTACCGATCACAACTAGTTGAAGATTAACTTAGTCAAGTTATAAAAAGCTCCTAGGATGAGAAAGTCGCGTATAAGGGAGTTAGTTGTGAGTACTTGTTAAATTGTTCTCCATTCTAGTAGTTAGTTTGTTGTAGGAAGTCTAGGGTACGGACTACCCCGATAGACTAACCTACTCGTAGGGTAAGATAGCCTCAAGTCAAGTTGAACCTGGCTAGTGTATGTGACAAATGACCTATGTTCTTCATTGAACGTAAACACTTTGGCCAAAGTAGTGTAAGGAACCATTTAGTTGTTGTACTACACTGTCAGTTCACCGTGATCCCGAATTACATCCTAGTTTGAGTATTGCCGATTGCACGAAAGCTAGTTTTGTAGGATCACAACACTATGTCCAGTTGGTAGTCGTTAAAGGTTACCCAACCAATCTCTTCTTCGAAGGGAGGGCCGTTCATTGCAAAATGATCGTGCGGGGGACCGCATTATAAGTCCGTGGTTGGCGGAAAAGCGCCCGAGTGATGTTTCTCCTCCTCAGCAAGCGGCCGATGTACCAAGATTTGAAAGGACGGATTCCTAGACCTTCTTACATCTATTTGTTCTAAAGCTCATTGGAGCTATGTTAGTTAAGGTACGTATTCTTGTTTCATGTACTTGTGAAGTTATTATATTGAAATGGAATCTTTGTTGTATATTAATATGGCAATTTGTTCATGTTTTGTCAATAAAGAAAAAGAAAAATTCTATTGCAATGACATGATTAACACGTTTACATACTTGAAGGATGTAGATTATGAAAATTTTAAATTTTACCGAAGGGTTGGGCTATTTCATTAGCAAATCTTCATTGTAATGCTCTCAGAGACTTAATAAATTATTTGGCAACATTGTTCTCAGTAGATTTCATAAGTTATGGAGTTGAAATATTTTATTAGGATTTATTTCTTATTTTCTTGCAAAATCGCCATCTTCATATTTAATGCAAAAACCCAAAAAAATCACAAAACACCAAAACCCTTCAAAAACGTCACAAAACAATCAGAAGCAGAAATCAGGGGGAAACTAGGGTTTCTACAATGAATGATGTTGATATATCTAGTGAAGTTTATATACATTGCTATTGTTGTGAGCATTTGATTGCCGTGAGTTTATGACGGTGGATGCAGGTATGAGGACCATTCCTCCAAGCAGAAGAGAAATATCACTCAGGAGAGGAGCTTGGTCGAGTAAACAGTAACGAGAGCCATTTGAGCATACACACACATTCGTTCCTTAGACTGAGTAAGCTAAGTCAAATAAGTTGGTCTTGATAAGTCATCCATAGGCTTTAGGAGTCTGGTTTACTTCTTTGTGCTTTGTGAGTGATGATTGTTTTATTGTCAGACTTACTATACTGTGATCCTTGTATGGAAAATGTGAAAGATATATGTTTAAAGGTTGAGTGGGTATGTATACACATGTATACATTGTGTACACGTATCCATATGTATAAACATATCGATACATACATATGATAGGCAGATGGATATGCTCATATGTATATGTCAACATGTATATACGTATACATATGTATACACAAGAGTATATATGGTTATACGCATGTATATACATACACACCCCGCCTATTATCTGTGATGAAAATAATATTTTAATATTATTGTCTAGAAAATTTACATATATATGTATGTATATTTGTATATATCAATGGAGTAATTATGTTATATGATATATACATAGATACATAAATACATGTGTAAATATATATATATATATATATATATTTATATATTTTATAAGGTATAAAATATATGTATGTATATTATAGTAAGGTAATATATGCATATATATATATATATATATTACGAGAGTAATGTAGAAAATATATATATTTATATATATGAATATATTAAATACTAATAGAAATACATATATTATATATATAAAATATATAAATTTATATATGATTAAATGTTTTACCTCTAAAGTGTAAATATTTATAAACTCTAAGGTGTTAAAATTAAAAGATTTAAATCTTTTAACAAGAATAAACTTTATAAAGCGAACTATGGGGAATTATATAGTCGCTAGACTTTGGAGAAAATATAAGTCTTCATTAAAGAATCGAGCCTTTTGTTTTAAAACATAAAGCAACAATATGAATCGAAATATTAAGAGGAAAACATTTGAAATGAATAAAAATATTTTTGTGAAGACTCTTCCCGTGAAATGGCGTGGGCTTCAAACGCATCAAAATATGGAGGAAATTTTCAAAATGCTGGAGATGAGATAGTGCCAACTAAAAGAAATGTGTTGTTGCAAGCTTAAACCTAACCAATTCGCAACAATCATGAGTCATCCTCTGATATGCACCAAAGTTGGACGTTTTTCCTGTAAGTGGCAATTTTTCTGTTTTGAGTTGAACAAGTCTAGAAATACTGGCTCCATGAGGGTCGAATCACTCCCATTTTGATGATTTAGGGTTTAAAAACCCGCCATGTAGCATTTAGAACAAATCTGGGCACTTTGTTGTCAATTTACATGCCCTCAATGGTGGAATTTGTTGCAATTTCAGGCCTATAAATAGACACCCAACCATTCTTTGTTTCATCTCATTGTGCAATCTGAGTCTTGCGTTTTTTAGAGCTCCCATATCCATTCAATTGAGTGCTGTATTTTCTTTATTTGCTGCATTTTCCTATATGCTAAGTGTGAGAAATACAGTAAGCTGTTACCAACAATTACCAAATTACTGTGTTAATTCCTTTTTTGAGCTTTGAGTGAGTTTTAAGTGAGCCATAGTTGAGTAAGCTTTTATTAGAGGAGTCCAAATTGTGAGAAGTGACTCGAGAGTTCACCTTAGTTTGAGAAATTTGCAAAAGAAGCCATTTTCAGTTGGAATTCTAGAAGTTTGTTGAAGGAGTGTCTAGAAGAGCAGTGCTGGGAGAAGGAGCTTTAAATATCAGGCATGAATTCTCTATTATTGTGATCCTTTATTTGAAATGCTGTATTTTTTTTTTCTTGTGATTGTTGTTTGCAAATAGCTCAAGCTAATTAGTACTTTTTTGTTAAACTTTCATAAGCAATGCATTTAAGGGGAAAATGCACAAGGGATTCAATGCATTTAAGGGTAAAATATATAAGGGAATTCAATGCTTTTAAAGGTAGAATGAATAAGGGATTCAAGGATAAAGGAATTGTAATAAGGGGATTAAATGTTTAAGGAGCTTAAGGGATTAGTTTTTACTTATCTTGCATTATAGGGATATAATGGATAAAAATTTTAAAGGGAGGTTTTATATGCATTTGATTGAATATTGCATGTTTGTATGATCTCCATATATGGAGAATACGTAGAGTAATTATTACCTACTAGGAACGAAATGATGTCAGAACCAAGTGTGGTCTTTAGCTTAAGTTATTAGGTTAACTGTGACAAACTAAACACTCCTAGGATAAAAATTTCCTAAATTAGGAGTTAGGTTATAAGACACTTGTTGACTAGCTCATTTCTAAGTAGTTAGTTTGAGATAGGATGTCTGGGGTGACTGAATACTATTGAAGGACATAGCCTACGCGTAGAGTAAGATAGCCTTAAGTCAAATCGGCCCTGAGTAGTGTTTATGATAGATGACCTTCATTTGAAGTACTGAGTGAGAATACTTTGGCCAAAGTAGTGAAATGTACGACATCCACTTAGTGTGAGATAGTTGAGACTACACTGTCAGTTCATTGTGATCCGAGTACTAGTTCGAGATTGTGAAATAGCAAGGTTCTAGTTGTGTAGGACACAACACTATACTCAGTTGGTAATCGTTAAAGGATACCCTACCAATCTCTTCTTTGAAGGGAGGGCCATCTATCTAACGATAGCTATGCGGAGGACCGCATTATAAGTCTGTGGTTGGCGGAAAAGCGCCCGAGTGATGTTTCTCCTCCACAGCAAGCGGCCGATGTACCAAGATTTGAAAGGACGGACTCCTGGACCTTCTTACTACTATTTGTGCAAAAGCTTACGAGCTATGTATGTAATTGTATTACTTTTGAACTCTGATTTATATTTGCAAAGAAAATGGAATTCATGTGGAAATATATTGTAACTTGTATACATTTATCAATGAAGAAAGGAAAAATTTTATTGTAAATGTCTTTATTACTTGTTACTTTTATATGTTTGAAGTGAAATTTGAAAAAATTTAATTTACGCAAGGGATAGGTCGTTACACATATGAGCATCTGTATTTCTCTGCCCCTTTTTAATTTGATCTAAAGTCCACAGAACTTGCCAATATCTTTGAGTGCATTATTCAACAAATGCACACAACATGGTGTCCAAAATATATGCTAGTACTTATTTTGTACCATCATACCTATTGCATTACAAACAAGGGCAACATCTATAACAACTTCGACTACATGTGATGCCCCCACCTCCTCAATGCCATCACATAGCTAGTTATGAAGGAACTCTGCATTTTTTTCTCGCTTTGAACAATCTATTGCCTTCAAAAAATAAGGCCCTTTGCTGCATGTTAGCATGATATTAAGTAGCGGACGATTTTTAGCATATGTCCATCACAATATTGCATCCTTTTGTAGACCACAATCTTTTCATTGGTGCAGTTTGTTATTCTAATCAAATTTTTTCTTTATTAATTAGAGTATGTGAAGCTTTTCATACCTAGCTAGTTTATACCCAGCTGGTCCATTATTAATAGTTTGGTGTAAGGAGCCGTGCAAATTTTTGCTCTAAATTTTCTGCTTGACCCCCTTCGGAATTTTGACAACACTTGTTGCATGAGCTGATTTTACGCTATTATAAATTTCTGATTGTTTGT
The DNA here is from genome assembly GCA_007258455.2 of Sequoia sempervirens. Taxonomy (NCBI): domain Eukaryota; kingdom Viridiplantae; phylum Streptophyta; class Pinopsida; order Cupressales; family Cupressaceae; genus Sequoia; species Sequoia sempervirens. Next base: position 126,450 of record VDFB02349043.1, on the reverse strand, counting down.
TTGATTTGAAGGGAGCTCGTTTGTATTTTGTGTTGTATTTTCCTTGGGACTGATAACTTCTTTCTTGTTTCAAGAAAACAGGGGTTATGCATTCAAGTGTAAGTATATATGCTGATATTTTCCATATGCAGGATTTCAATGTTGTTGCATCATAATTTCCATGACAATCACAATCTGAAATACATCAAAATGCTATCAAGGAAACTACTGATCTTCCATATAAAGATGCACAGAAATTTGTATCAGGCTGTAGCAACTATGAATGGCACCGACCTCAATAGGAAAGGTCTGAAATAGGCTAAGTATCTGCTCAGGAGTAATTAGCAGACCTCACACAACATAGAAATACTTCCAAAATTCAAAGACAATGAATTTGTGTCCACAAGACTCGGACTCAAAACTCGTATCTTCAGATATGCATGACAAGACCTCTTACAACATTAAAGGAGTACATCAGAAATATATATCTCAGACTGTAACAACAACACTGTATGCAGATTTCTGTATATAAGATGTCTGATAACTACATGAAACATCCTCAGTTTGCATCGATATTCCTTAGACACTTTTCTTAGGCATTGAGGAGCAAAAACAGAATGTAAATACAAGATTTATAAGACAAAAGAGTGCATCAGACCTGTGGATAACTCGTCCCAACCTGGGAAGGCATTAGAAATTGTCTGAGAAGCGCTCAACAGCTACAGCATCATCCAATGACATATTACCAGCAGTCGTTCCTCTTAATCAGCAATGGCGTCCAACCTTGAGGCTTCAAATCTTTTCCATAACCCTTCCAAGATTTACCACGACCCTCTCACAAGCCACAATTCTTCTTCCAAAGGACGTGTATTGCCTTCTAAAGAAGAGACGGCCTTCCTTCAAGCAACTTACAGCTGAGTATCCTCCAGTATTCTCACGCCTCTTAAGTTAACAGCAGCTTCAACACAAAAACGTGTCCCATGCTGAGACATTCGACTGGAATGGTTGGCACCTAGGGTTTCTTCAATATTGAGTCTTCAAATGGCACAATAACCTCACCAAAGTCGCCCAACTGAAGCCATAAAATGCAGAGGATGACATTCACGAAATCAGAAGAATGTTCCCAGCTAGGACAGATTGTCTCACTGTCGAAACTAGCAGTCCAGGCTTCAAACTGTCGACCAAAAGGGCTCTCGAGAAGCTCCATGAGAAATGAGATAAAAATGATGATATTCAAGTGTCGAATATTTCCTTCATTCTTTCTTTTGTATTCGCCCCAACAAAATATAAAGTGACTTTTTAAAAAAATAAGATTTTAAATATTTCTAAGTCACTTTTCTATTCCACCAAATAAAGTGACTTTGTATATAGTCCACTTAAAAAATTAAATGTTTCAATAAATCACTTATGAACCTCTTTGTTTTGCAAAGTCACTTTATAAAAAGATTTAATTAATTATCTCGCTTCACCTTTAAAGCTAAACTTGAATTTAGGCAAAACGCAAATAATTAAATAAATGATTCCCTGATAATGGCATTAGCCTTCGAGAAGGAAAAGGCTAACGACGACACGTAGGGCTACTGAGAAGGGGACATTACAGTCCTCCCTTCCCGAAATTGCTTGTCCTCAAGCAATTGTAAGCTCAGGTGTTGTAGAATCTGCTCATTCTCCCATGTGGCATCCTTGGTTGGCAAATTTTTCCATCTCACCAAATACTCCTTCACCACCCTGTTCCTCAACCTCCTCTTTCGAGTGTCTACAATCTCCTCAGGGACTAGGACCAAATGTCCCTCCTTATCCAGCGGTGGGAGTTCTGAAGAAGAAGTAACCTGCTGACCTAGTGCCTTCGTGAGGCACGAAACATGGAATACATTATGAATCTTGCTGCTTTCAGGCAGCTCCAACTCATACGCTACCTCTCCAACCCTCCTGATAATTTTGTATGGTCCATAGAATCTAGGATTGAGCTTCTCGGCTCCAATCTTCTTAAGAGAAGATTGTCTGTAGGGCTGCAAGCGAAGGTATACCAAATCGCCGACCTCAAAATTGCGCTCAACCCTGTGTCTATTAGCATATGTCTTTTGCTGATTTTTCGCCACCTGGAGGTTATCCTTGAGTGCCCTCAAGATATCTTGACTCTCCTGAATCCAATCCTTGGCTTTGGGAGCCTTGCTATCACCAAAATCCATCTCCATAAATGAAGGTGCATCGTAACCGTACAAAGCTCTGAAAGGACTCATCCCAATGGACATATGATAGGTGGTATTATAACAATACTCCCCCAAGTGCAACCACTTAATCCAGGCCCACTGCTGCCCTGCAATGTAGTTGCGCAAGTACCCCTCAATCCATTTGTTCACAATCTCTATTTGACCATCTGTCTTGTTGTGACCTTTTTCACACATCGCCCCATTGCAAATGGGGACCCCCTAATTTTGGCTTTGCTTTTCGGTCGTTTTGTTGTTGTCTCTCTTTTCTGCTGTCTGTCTTTCCAGATGGGCCCGCCATTGAACCTTAACGTGAACTTTTGGCCAAGTCTGAAAATTAGGGTTTTGAACTTTTCAGCCAATTTGAAGTCCAACGAGGTGAATAAATTGGGTTTTGAGATTAACATTGATGATCACCACACTTCTGACAGGTTTCTACTGAAATTTCATCAGATTCTGACTACTTACTATTTTTAGTAAGTGTGCAATTACAGGCAATCCTTCAGCATTTTTGAGATTCCGACAGTCACGCTGCATCCAGAGCACATCAGGCTACTCACAGGTTTTATTTGAACTAAAACGGACAACTTGCTATTTTTAGCAGTTCTGCCTTCGGAGGCAATTTTTAGGGCTTAGAGGCAAAGTTTTTCAACGCATGTCTGGAGATTCCTTCTGGGTTTTTCGAGACCTTCGCAGCGATATGACATGCAAAGCAGGGTGACAACTTTCAGCGTTCAGCTTTCGGAGGCCGATATTAGGGTTTGCATGCAGATTTTCTCTGTGCATGTCGGCATATTCTTTCTGGGTTTTCAAAGAGCTTCACAACGGTGTAACATGCAAATGAAACTGATCACTTTTCGGAAACTTGCTATTTTTAGCCAGTGCTTGCATGTTAAAGATTTTTCTGGGTTTTTCGAGATTTTTCGGGCAGTATGACATGAAAAATCATCAAGCAGCTAGACGGTCACCTTTCCGGCCACTTTCTATTTTTAGCAGGTACCACCAAGGCAGCTGCTCAGCACTTCAAAACCACGAACTGATCGTCATGCAACTAAAACGAGGTCAAACGGAGCTCATTTGAGGAACATGCAGAAAATTAGGGTTTCGAGCTTCAGGGCTAAAAATGAGGAATCAGGCGTCAAAATGTCCAGAATTGAAGTATCCACCATGATCAGTATCCTTCAGAGAATCTGCTGGCAAAATTTGAAGACAATCGGAGCACTTACTATTTTTAGTAAGGTATTCTCGGCGCAGGCTATAAATAGAAAGTTGATCTCGGGTGCCAGCACAAACAGGCGAATTCACCAACAAGGAGCACACTGACCAAATTTCAAGTCAAACGGAGCTAAGGAAGTCTCAGAAACAAGCACTTACTATAAATAGTAAGTCACTTCAGAAGCGGCTATAAATAGCAGGCCGACATCAAATCTCGGCAGGTACGAGTCAAACATGTGCTAAGGGATCCGTGGCGCGAATTTCAAGACAAACAGAGTTGCAGAGAATGAGAAATCAGATAATTGCTATTTTTAGCAGGTCAAGACAGAGAAATTAGGGTTTCCTAAGATCAAGGGCAGAACAGGACTGTCAAGCAAAAACAACATCCAGTTACAATCACCATGCTTCAGGCATTCAACACATGAAATTTGGAGACTTTCTGAGTAATTTCTATTTTTAGCAGGTTGCTAAAAATAGCAGGTGTAAACAGACATCAGGCCCCGACAGCACGATCACACCCCGAAGTTGGAACAAGGCGAAATCAGGCCCTTCAAGGGTCAAAAGTCAATTCAAAGCACGAAATTTGAAGAACTTTCTAAAAATAGCAAATTAGGGCAAGCATGATCAAGTCACTCTAAATTTGACAAATGGCATAAAATTCACTAAAATTGATAAATTCTCAAGTCCAGCTAGTGAAAAATGCCTTTAAAAGCCGAAGGCTGGTTGAAAATCTTCTAAGTGCTACAAATTGGAAGCTCCTATGGCAAAATGCGCCCTTGAGGGAAGAAAGCTTATAAAAAATTCTCCCAAGTATGAAAATTGGAAGCTCTGGGGTCAAAATGCGCCTTGAGGAGGAGGAGGTAATGGAAATTTTCTAAGTGCTTTAAAATGAAACCTCAGGGGTCCATATGCGCCTAGGATGAAGATGCCATGGAGAAAATATTCTAAGTCGTTGAAATCTGAAGCTCCACCTTCCATTTGCGCCCCAGCTTCAAGAAAGAGATTGATAAATTTCTCTAAGTACTTGAAACTTGAAGTACAAGGGGTTATTAGCGCCCAAGGTAAAGAAGAGATTGATAAATTTCACTAAGTGTTGAAACTTGGAGTAGAAGGGGTGAAATGCGCCCAACTGTGGAGGAGACTTCAAAATGTTCTAAGTTTCGAAAATTGGAAGTAAGGGGTCCAAAATGCGCCTAGCCTTGAAGAGAGGACCTTGAAGGCATGACCTCTGGTGTGCGCCTGGACTTGCCTGTAGAGGTGATTGAAAATGCTAAGTGTTGGAAACTAGAAGTAGCACCTTCTATATGCGCCCTTGGAAAGAGATGATGATGAATAAAATGTTAAGTGTTCAAAATTGAAAGTGCAACCTCCTAAATGCGCCCAAGGTAATGTGCAGTAGTTGAGAAATTTTCTAAGTGTTGTAAAATGGAAGTGCAAGGTATGAAATGCGCCCAGCTTGTGAGGGTGCAAGAGAGATTTTGTAAGTCACAAAAAATGGTGGGTGACCCTCCAATATGCGCCCATGCTTATGATGGTGAGCTGAGAAACACCCAAGACATGTAAATTGGAAGCTTGACCAAGCAAATGCGCCCAGCAAGGAGATGACTTAGAAAATTTTCTAAGTGTGAAAAATTTGAAGTAGAGAGGTTCAAATGCGCCCTTCAAAAGGATCAGTTCAAAATTTCTCTAAGGCAAGATTAAAATTAGAAGCAAGCACCTCCAAATGCGCCCTTGGGAAGGGATGAAAACAAGTTGGTGAATTTGATCAAGTGATGGAAAATGAGACTTCAAGGGGCTAAATACGCCTAAGTCATGGGGGTGGAGGTGAATTTTCCTAGGTAAGTGAAAATTGAAGTCTGCCATGTTAAACGTGCCTAGCTTAATGAGGGTATTATCAAAGTTGGAGAATTATCTAAGGCAATTAAAATGGAAGCTCTACCCATGAATTGCGCCCAAGATGAGAAGGAAGTCGGGAAGTATTTTCTAAGTGTTTGTAAATGGCAGGCACCTCCATATGCACCTATGCAAAGTGATGAATGTTTTTCCTAAGTATTAATATTTAAAGTTTCACTTCCTTAGGAAAAATACACCTAACTTGAAGGAGTAATGAAGTTCTCTCAGGAATGAGTAAAAATGGGTGAGAAGAAGTCGGAAGATGTCAGCTTCGCAAGAATAATTAAAAGTTTTCAAGTCAGAGCAAGGAAATGCGCCTGGAGTTGAAGAAACGGATTAAATTTAATGAAAATTTATTTTTCCTAAGGTTCAAAATTCAAAAAATCAAATGAACCCGTTCGTTGCGTATCCATGAATTTGATGCGTTATGAGAAAAAATTTCTTCTGGGTATTGAAGATTATCGATGAGGAGTTGATTTTAAGGTCTTCCATGCTTCGCTTCGGCCTCCAGGGTGAAAATTTTAAATGGGCACCAGGTTGATGAATTTACTAAGGGAAAATTTAAAAATTTTCTAAGGCAAAGTGAAGAAAATGTGTTTTCAAGGTGAAATTCTCCAGACGATGAATTTGAAAGGAACTGCCTAGGTGAATTTGCTCAAATTCTTCGTGGGGATGGTCTTCTTGAGCCAGAGATGAATGAGATCAAAATTGCGAACACCTCAGCTGGAAAAGTAAAGGGGAATACAGTTGAAGTCAAGATGTTGGAAAATCATGAAGAAAGCAAAGTTGTGCTAGAGGAAAACGATGAACCCTTGGAGATCAATACTTGAAAATCTTGGTAAGTAAGTTAAGATTATATTATGAAGTGTTCTAATACTCTTCTCCTTGCTTGTTTTGCAGGAGGCACGTGGAGGCGAGACGATGACTGGAAGCACGATGATATTACAACCTTCGGAGGAAGATAAAGTTATGAGTTTCAATCTCGAAGGAAGAAAGTTGCAAGAAATTGGCTAAGTGTTAGCTCAAGTGACAAAGAAGTTGAAGAGCAACGTCAAGAAAGAAGATCAAGGACAGTGTGAACGCGTCTACAAATGGAATCTTCTAGAAGGATAATGGACATTATGGCTCATTTATTACCCCACTCTCCTTTGGTGGCAATTTTTAGGGCAAAATCTTGTTTAGGGCTGAGGTGGCACAATCTGGGCCATCCAGTCGATTGTAATCTGAGCCGTCCGTTGGACTTGGCCAACTATAAAAGGGGGAGTCCCCCTCATTTGTAACTCATGAGACAGTAGAATTAGAGTAGAAGTTAGAATAGAGAGACAAAATTAAAGTAGCTTAGTATAGATTGATAGTGTAGTTTGAAGAAGAGGGAAAGTTTTCCCTTGAAAACTTTGTAAGAAATTGTTGTGAACACTCTCTCAATAAAAGAGTTTTTCATTGATGGTGAATTTCGTCTTTGTTGTGAGTAGCTAGCAAGGTTTCTTAGATCCTTCCGATTCAAATGGTAGCATAAAATAGTTCAAAGTAGTATAGTTTCATTCCATGCAAGTAGATGTTAAGCTGTGGAATGTAGTGTTTGAAGGTATCTAAGCAACTTAGTATCCATACCACTAGTGTATTCTTGATGGTGAATCGCCTTGTGTGATCCAAGAAGCTGAATATCATGTACTTAACTTCAATCAGTTTGAATCAATGGTATCGTCGTTGTGATGGTATCTTTATGTCAAGTGGTGGTTTGAACATCTTTAGTCATCTCCCTCGAAGATTGCACCAACTCCGTGGAAGCTGTCCGATGCGAGGCAAAGCGAAGTTTGGTTGAAGTTTGCTGAAGTTGGGCTCCATATCCCACGTCTTAGAGTAGAATCTTCTTAACCCTGCAACCCATTTGAATTCAGTACTTTCTGGTTAGAATAGGAAACCCACGCTTCATAGACAAATCTTTCGAGCA